>LPNX010771299.1:1647-43502 GCA_001517045.1 Pseudotsuga menziesii
CAAAACTACCTTGAAGGAGTTCAATTCACACTAAATAATATCTTATAGATACCCATAGTATCGATTTTCTGAGAGTTTTGGATGTCTGTCACTTCTAGAGAAAACATTGGTGACCTCAAAGACTATAGATATCCCACAATCTAATGTTTTATTCGTTTCATCCAACTTTTTGATGCGATATCTACAACCATTACACCACATAGCCTTATGGTATTTTACCTATAACAAACCATACACGAAAATATTACATAATGATCCAGTATTTATGATTAAGTGCATGTTTATGCCATACAGCGACAAAAATAAATGTGTACATCAATATGTTTGCAAAAAAAATAGTGTGGTTGATTAATATGATTTCCTGCTTATCTTTTCAACCATATGCTAAATCGATTTTCCTTTGTGTAAGATTGGTATCTCCATTGCGACTTGTTTCTTTAACCAATGAAGCCACACCTTCCAATGATATTCCATGACCATATTGTTCACATCGTTCAATCCATACCTTCATCCAGTCAAGATTGTTTGCGGGGTATAAATGAATTGCATCCCACTCTCAACCAACAAGTTGATGACAATAGAAACTAAAATTCAATACAAATGTATATTACCTTAACAAAGTATACACTCTTAATTGATGCAATATATTGAATATAAAAATAGAATATGTATGATATATATACATAAAAATTAAAAGTCGAATGTATTATATTAATTAATATCCACTAGCTAATAATTACCTTTCACCTTCCTCAATCTACCTTTCCCCTTCATGTACTCCCCTTCAAAATTGTTATTGGAGTCTGGATCACAAATGCAACATAACTTGATCTTTGATGCTAAATTAGGAAGATATTCACTAATATACAACATGTTTTGGTATACCATATATCCCTCCATAATAGAACCCTCAACACGTGTTCGTTGTCTAACCAAATCCTTCATAAATTTCAAGTGCCTCTCAACCATCCATGTGGACCTTGAGTACACAGGTCCACATAATTCAATCTCCTCAACTTGGTGTATGAGGTAGTGTTCATGCGCACTGAAAAATGCCGAAGGTATATGTTTTTTCATTTCACACACGAGACGAGGAATTTCTCTCCTCCAATACTTTATATCTTCTTTATTGGTTTCTTTAGATGAAAACCATCTACAAAAGATGCAAACCAACAACGAGATTAATAATAAAAAAACATTATATTACATAACATGAATTAGTGCAAAAAAATCAAATATAAGTTCTAGGCCGAATTAAACAAACACTAAGCACATGCAAAAAATCGCTACTTACCTTATGTATTTCCCAGGATTATATATAACTTCTTTGACATTGTTGTCAAAGTTGTCCGAGAGAGAGAGAGGTAGAACATACTGTAACAATATACAAACTACGTCATTTTTTAAATAAAGAGTAGATAAACAAAATTAAAAATATATGAACTGGAATAAAAAAAACAATAATTATATGGATACTATAACAATTACATTCATGAAGACTATCAATCATGCATTTTCACCCCACAAAATCACCTTTCTTTGTTATGATATTCTTCATGTTCGCACAAAATCCAGTGAGAAATTTAATTTTTTGCATGAATTCTTTTACAACATTACGTTGATGCTCTATTAACATCGATGGAAGTGAGTTTATATTAATTTGGTCTTCGTTGCTATGAAATTGAATGGCGTATTTCATTGCATGGTTGCCTTCTTGAATGTCTTTAAAAATTTTGACAATTCTTTCTTTTTCACTCCTTCCATCCAATATTCTCCATAATTTTTTAATCACATTCTTTCCGATGTGCATTGTATCAAACATATGAGCAATTTGTAGATTCTCATAGTAGGGAAACCTACTGAATTGTTTAGGATAACTTTTCATTCCTCGTGGAAGCCCATTAATGCCTTCATGATCACGACGAAAATCATGAATAGTAGTTTATAAATAAATTAAAAAAATCAATGTCAATTACAGTAAAAAACACACAATTAAAATATACATAACATTTCATATACAATGATTTATACATACCAGCTTCACGATTTCTATTATATTGCAACTTCCATGGGTGAGGTGTCTTTCTCTATGGTTTTAATGCAGTCTCTTGCTTCCCATTTAATAGATTTTTTTCGGTAGTTCGATACCTGTGATCCTTAGAGAACAAGTTCCTATACTCATCAAACACCTCCTTTCTTAAGCTTTTTGAACACCGAGATTTGATCTTAGTACCACAAACTAGACATGCAAATTTTCCCTTTGTCTAAATACCTACATAAAGAGATGGAATATCTATGCCAATTATAATTATATATAAAATGAATGGAATATTTTAAAAAAATATACGTGCATAGTACTCTATGACCTATTTCATAAAATTAAATGCAATTAAAGTGGAACTTATAAATACAAGAATTGCATGGAATTTAAATTTCCTTTGTCGTGTTGGTCTAGATACGTCATGCATAGTGATGCCATTCCATAACTTTAGTAGCTCGTCCATAAGAGGTTCGATATATACATTCATATATTTAACTTGGTACTTACCTGATTGATTTAAACATATAAAATATATAATTATGAGTACCATTTAGATATATAAACCATGCAGAAGAGAAAAATAAATAAATAAATAAATATATATATATATATATATATATATGACATTAGGAAACAAAATACAACAAATGAGATGCCACTACATTAAAAAAAATTGTAGACACAATATAACTGGAATAATCATCGACAACATTATGTTCTCCCTCTTTATTGACAACCATGGAGGAATTTTATTGTTAATAACAAAAATAGGCCACATCGTGTACAAATCTCATCTCTGCAAATGGATTGACACCATTTGCTTCAAAAGAAATCCTAAGATTATGAGGTTCTTCTTTAAAGTGAGGCCATTTTTCCTCCATATCTCTAAATGTAGAACCATCTGCAGGAATTTGAATAATCTCATCTTAACTTTTGTTCCTTGCAAGGTAATCCATAAATTGTGTTATTTTTTTGCACCTCAACAGTCGTTGCAAATGTGAAATAATGAGAATATAACGAAGAACCTTGCGAGACACATTTTTTGTTACTTGATATGTTCGATATCTACTGATATGACATTCCAGACATTCTGTTGCAAATTCATGCTGATTAGAATATAGAACATGGTCGTCATAACATGGATGAATTGCTTCATACTACATTCCAATTTATTTCATGATGGCAAATAAATCTCGATATGTGCGAGGTAAAATATTTGACAGTGGTAACAAAAATTTAGATATCAAACTACAACAAATAAAAATAAAAATATAGTTAATATAATATATAAATAATATTAATGAAACACATTTCATTCGTATTAATTTGACTTATGAATTAACAATAAAACTATTAGAGTAAAAAAGATAACCTTTATCATGATCATATATATGCAATGGATTATTTTACATACCTTAACATCCATGTGAACGATATGTTTGAAAGATCATGTTGATGTAATAGTAACTTTGCAATGTATTCACTTGTATATTGTACCCCGATTTTTATTCTGGGAAGTGTTTGTAATGTAATTGAGTCATGTCATGCCTCGATGTTCCGATCGGGATTTTCTATAATGTGAACAAGTCATGTCAAGTCATTGTGGGTAACCCTCCTATTGATCAAGGTTTAAATTACCTGCAGTTGTGGGGTCCTAGGGTTATTAGAATATCCTAGAGAAGTTGACCCTAGGTGAGTTATTGTAAGTCAGGGCAATAGTCCCCACCGTTGTGTTAAGGATAACCCTCCTTGTTGGTCGGAGGGGAAAAGTCCCCACAAGTTGTGGGGCACTAGGGTTATTAGACTCTCCTAGATATGTCGTCTCTAGTAAGTAATTGTTAACTGAGGCCGACATGTTGGAGTCGACATCAAGTGAACAAAAGAATATAAATAGAGAGTGAGCCTCTCTATTTATCACACACACACACTCACTCATTGGGGCACATGAGTGAGAGAGAAGTTGATGGGACAAGAGAGATACTACTGCTATCAGGAGATCATCTGTATGTTTTTGGATTTTACTTTTGGTGCTGATTCTATCTCTGAGGAAGTTGCAGGGTTTTCTCCTTTATGGTTTCCCAAGGAAAATTCTTTCTGTCTCTTGTCTCTTGTGTTTATTGTTGTGCATGTTATTCTCTCAGTTAAAGATCCTAAGATCATAATGCTAGCTTGAATGATAAAATTCTAACATGGTATCAGAGCTAACCTGAGAAGAAGACATTGTGCAGCTACAAAAGCTAGGGATTATTACTTTTTGGGTCTCTCTCCACAATCCATCAGTAAAAGTATGCTAGTATAACTCTCCATTGAAGGGTGCATCTCTCTGTCGAAGTGGAATTTGATTCCGAGCATTTTCAGTTTTTGGTTTGGGAAATTAGGGCTTCTTAAAGAAGAGGAATTTTTTAGTGAGCCCAACATAGGATTTCTCTCCTCATCAAAATCGAAGTTTAGAGACCTGGGTCGATATTTTTGGTTGGGTGAAACTCTGGGAAATTCAAACCCTAGTTTGACCCCGAGCCGGAAAAAAACCTAAAATACTAAAACTAATACGTTTTGGTACATTCGCTATATCTCAGGATTGGAGAAGGATCAAGAGCTGAAACGTTTACAGGACGAATATAAAATCCTTATTTAGATCGTGTCCAAAATTCAGCCTCATATTCGCTATATTATAGGAGATATGATCCCTCCAAGTTAGGGTTCTAGCCTCTACCAGGATTCATCCCCAAACATGACACTTGGGGAGAATTGCTATATCGCGGGATACAAAGGTCCAAATTAAATTTATGAAGATGTTCCAGAAATGAAATGGATTTTCCTTTCTATGGTAGAAGTTTCAAACCCCGAAGATGAAATAGTGACACATGGAATTTCGTACAACTTCTTTATGCTGAACATCCCTAAAAGAAGTCACCTTGGGAAAATGATCATAAGTCCCAATTGGTGAAACCAATTCTGATGAAACCTATGGTGTTGGAATAGGGACAGGAGAGGCTACCTCAATCAGAATGTCTAGACATATAGGAGTAATAATTTTGGAGATAACATAGAAACAGTATCAAGAATTTATGCAAAAGAAATTGGAAAACTAGGGCTTCCTATTTTGGAAGTTTCCCTCCACTATTTTCAGAAAATGAGTACATTGGATATATCACCTTAAAGAGTTATATATTTCTATCCAATAAGATATGAAATATTCCAAGTTTTGAAAATTAGGGTTTCTCTGACAAACCCTAGATCATCCAACTCCAGAACCAGGACAGACACCTCAAATCGGTAAGATATAATCTTTTGTTATTTTCATTTGAGGTTCTCATTTCAAAGTGATCTATCACATCAGCTTGAGGATAAGCTTGTTGAAGTTGACAAATTCCAAGCATGGAAGTATATGATCTAGACACCTACATAAGTAGAGAGGTTCCAGTTCCATAGGGAGATGAAACTAAAAGCCTTTCACAAGAAGAACTTGGTCAAGGCCAAGAAGAGCATTGTTGATTTAGCCACGGATCACCTTATACCACAAGTGTCTTCCCTAAATACACTAAAATAGATGTTTTATTTCTTGACCAAGCTATTTGAAGGGAAGAACATAAATCGGAATATGACTTTGAGAAAACAGTTGAATAATGTCAAGATCCAGAATGCAGAGACCATACAATCATACTTTACGAGGGTCTCTCAAATCAAAGAACAATTTGTAGCAGACTCTGGGAAGAAGAAGAAGCTCGACTCATAATAAGAGAAGAGAAGATGGGAGCAATTGAAGATCAAGATCTCACCATCCAAAGAAGATACCTCAAACGATGAGGAATATGAAGAAATCAACTCTTGAAGAACCTCTTATCCATCTTATCATTTGGATAAGAAATGATGCTATGATGAATGAAGAAGATGATGAAGCTAAAGGCTCAATAAGGAGTCTACCCATGAAACAAATAAATATAAGTATTCAATTGTCATTTCATGATATTGTTTTGTTATGCATTTGTTTATATTTAGTTGATGTATTAGCATGGCAGAATGTTTGCATTAATGATAGTATACTACTAATACGCACATGATGGGTAAGTAGCTCATGGTGCTATACAACTCTCCATTGCTACTTATCTAGAATGAAACCTCTTTGCTGACATATTGGATTAGTGCACAATCTCAATGTAGTCCTGGTAGAGATGGAAGGAATCTAGAAAATTTTCATGAGATATGGATAAATGTTGTATTGGCTAAAATAGTTGCATGATCATATATTTATGCATAAGAATTTTCCATTATGAATATTCCTTATGAAATGTTTCTAACCATACAAATGCATTTGACTTGTAGGAAAGATCGCATACATAATCTCCTACAAGCAAAGAAGAATGAGACTTGTTCCGAAGAACAAGTGACGATAGTTCAAGATGAAGAATAATATGATGAACCTTCCAGTTATGAAGAAGTAACCAAGAAGAAAGGGAAGACCAGTTCAAGAAGAATGATGTCTAGGATGCAGTATCAATACATGAAGGGAAGTTCATAGTTCCATCATGTAGTAGATGGAAACATCGTGGGATATAAGGCAAGATTCGTAGCACGATGCTTCTCACGAAAAGAAGGCATAGACTACGAAGAGAAATTTGCAACCAGTACGAGTTGAGACACATGACAGACAAAATCATGTGTGAAAATGAAAGAAGGCATTGTACGATTTCAGAAGACACCCATGGGATAACACATACATGATCAGCTTGATGAAGATCTTATCCTTTGCTACAAGGTTGAAGATGAAAGCCTATAGAGTATGACAATCTCACAGATGGGTGCGAGAAGAACTTTTGAAAAAAATTCAAGATAGAGGATCTTGGTATCCAGTGATCCTAGATGGATACAAAGAATATTAGTAGCAGAGGAAGCTACTTGTCACTCCGGTACAAAACGTTTCAGTGCATAGAGTACGAAATATAGAAGGATAATGATGCTTCGCTTCAGAAGGAGTGAGTACAGAAGATCCTGAGGTTTGACATAGCTTACTGGTGAGGCTATGCTTTACTGAGAGTAAAGAGGATTCCAACCTTTTCCTCAAGGTTGAAGGTGGAAGACCAATGATGCTCTTGTTATATGTCGATGACTTGTTCCTGACAGAAGTTGCAAGAAGGAGACTTGCTATCGAGTTCGAGATGAAGGACTTGGATATGATGCACTACTTTCTAGGCATGGAGGTGTAGCAGAATCTCCCTGGGACAAGGAAAGTATGCAATAGAGAGCCTGAAGAGGTTCAGGATGATGGATTGCAAGGTCATGACCACACCTATGGCATCAACCCCGGAAGATACTGAGTGTTGCTTCATCAGAGTCGGTTGATGCCACGATGTATCGTCAGATGATTGGGTCCCTAATGTACCTGACGAATACAAGACTAGATATTTTCTTTGCTGTGAACACCTTGAGCCAATTCTTGACAGATCCAAGAAATGTTCACTTGATTACTGCAAAGCATATTCTGAGGTACCTGAAGGGTACATTTGATTATGGGCTCAAGTATGAGGTGAATCAAAAGATTAACCTAGAAGGTTATGATGATTCAAATTGGGCAGCCAGTGCCATCGATAGGAAGAGCACTTCAGAGTGTTGCTTCAGTATGGGAGTCGGTGTGATCTCTTGGTTTAGTAGGAAGAAATCCTGTGTGGCAACAGATGAAGCAGAGTATGTCGCAGCTTGTTCAGCTAGTTGTGAGGCAGTTTGGCTAAGGAAGCTATTGTCTGATCTATTTGATCTCCAGTTAGATGCTACTTGCATATATTGTGACAACCAAAGTTATGTGAAGTTGTCAGGGAACCCGGTGTTCCATGACAATTCAAAGCATATCAAGATCAAGTATCACTATATCATGGATATGGTGCAGAGAGAAGTAGTGAAGCTCTAGTATGTTGTGATAGATGAAGAGATAGCTGATGTGTTGACGAAGCCATTGGACATAGTGAAGTTTGAGTACTCCAGGGAAAATCTTGGTGTTCTCTAGATCAAGGTTCCCTCCAAGGGGAAGTGATGAGTCCATGATCCATTCTGACATGGTGAGAGGATTAGGTTCCTTCCATGGTCAGATGTAAGGGCTGAGCCATTCTATCATGGTGAGAGGATTGGTTCCTTCCATATCATATATAAGTGCTAAGCCATTATGGTATGACTACAGGATTAGTTCCTACATGATCCGATATAAGGGCTATTGCCATTCTCTGAATGGAGGTACCTGGTCAGTTACCAGGAATACTCAGTCTAGGACTTAGGGCCATTCTGATATGACTATGGGATGTAGTCTCACATGATCAGATATAAGTGCAGGGCCATTCTGATGTGATTGAGGGATATGTTCCCACTTGATAAGATATAAGGGCTATTTCCATTCTCTGAATGGAGGCACCTGGTCGATTACCAGGAACCCTTAGTCTGGGACCGAGAGCCTTTCTGACGAGTCAAGGTCATATGCAAGGGCTGTGCCATTCTGACATGGTGAGAGGATTAAGTTCCTTCCATGGCCAGATGTAAGGGTTGTGCCATTCTGACATGGTGAGAGGATTAAGTTCCTTCCACAGTCAGATGTAAGGGCTGGGACATTCTGACATGATGAGAGGATTAAGTTCCTTCCATGGTCAGATGTGAGGGCTGGGACATTCTAACATGATGGTGGATGTGTTCCTCTCATGGTCATATGTGAGTGTTGGGCGTGCCTTTCTGACGAGTCAAGGTCAGATGTAAATGCTGGGCAGGACATTCTGACTTAGGGTTAGATATAAGCACTTAAGAAGACCCACATGGAGGCTAGGCCTACAACCAACATGAAAAAGGGATGGCTCTATAGAACTTCCCGTGACGAGAAGAATCATGAGATAGCACCAATGATGATGACCCAGTGATGATCCAAATCGAGTGATGATCTAGATCCAGTGATGATGATCCAGTAGTGACGATCTAGATCCAGTAATGTTGATCCAGTAGAGATGATCCAGATCGAGTGATGATCCAGTTTCAGTGATGATGATCCAACAGTGATGATCCAGCAATGATGATCCAGATCGAGTAATGATCTAGATCCAGTGATGATGATCCAAATCGAGTGATGATCCAGATCTAGATCCAGAAGAATTAAATATGAAGATGACTTGAAGATGACGAGAACTCGATGATGATCCAGATGATACAGAGAAGAAGACTTGTGCTGATAAATTGTGTCGAGAGAATACCTTCCTAGNTTAATGTATTCAGTTTTATATTGTACCTTGATGTTTATTATGGGAAGTGTTTGTAATGTAATTGAGTCATGTCATGCCCCAATGTTCTGATCGGGATTTTCTTAATGTGAAAAATTCATTTCAAGTCATTGTGGGTAACCCTCCTATTGATCAAGGGTTAACTTCCCCGCAGTTGTGGGGCCTTAGGGTTATTAGACTATCCTAGAGAAGTTGACCCTAGGTGATTTATTGTAAGTCGGGACAATAGTCCCCACCATTGTGTTAAGGATAACCCTACTTGTTGGTTGGAGGGGCAAAGTACCCACAAGTTGTGGGGCACTAGGGTTATTAGACTCTCCTAGAGATGCCGGCTCTAGTAAGTAATTGTTAAGTGAGGCTAACATGTTGGAGTGGACATAAAGTGAATGAAAGAATATAAATAGAGAGTGAGCCTCTCTATTTATCACACACACACTCACTCATTGTGGCGCATGAGTGAGAGATAAGTTGTTGGGACAAGAGAGATACTACTATTGTTGGGAGACCATCTTTATGTTTTTGGTTTTTACTTTTGGTGTTGATTCTATCTCTGAGGAAGTTGCAGGGTTTTCTCTTTTATGGTTTCCCCAAGGAAAATTCTTTCTGTCTCTTGTCTCTTGTGTTTATTGTTGTGCATGTTATTCTCTCAGTTAAAGATCCTAAGATCATAATGCTAGCTTGAATGATAAAATTCTAACAGATCATTCATAACCTTCAAGTTCATTATCAACAATATAGCAGAGAGAATATTTGTGTTAGAGCCTTCATAAAGGGGTTTGTATGCCTTCTCAAGAAGAGGTAAATTAGGAACATCATCAAAGTCATCAATAATTTCATGATCGTCATCATCATCGTCATCCATTCTAACATTAAATCAATCATGGATCAATGTATTTGTAACATCATCTTCAACTATGTTATCAGTATGCTCATCTTCTTCAATATGACCATTAACTTGTTCTCCATTATGCATTGCTTCATGTTCCTTTGGTACTTGTTTTGAAAGAACTTTCTCTCAACGATATGTCGTAGGAATTCTTTCATTTATAGCCTAGTTACCGTGATAAAAACATGCGATATACATTGAAAATCCGACAAGGGAGTGTTCAAAAATCCAACAATAGAGACGTAAAAAATATGACACAAGGGATGTCAAACATTCGACATGTCATTCTATCAATTTAAAAAATTTCAATCAAATTTCGTAATTTGAAGGTGAAATCCGACGACACAATATTTTTTCGTCAGACATCGTTGGGTTCTCTCTTTGGATTTTGGATTCAAATTTTGTAGTGATGACAGAGACTACTAGAACATTAATTCTACGTGTTGTTATTGTAAAGCATTGGATCACACTATTGAATTTTGCTCACATCTCATTGCAAAGTGGCAGGTGAAAACAAATCAAAGCCAGATTCATGATGTAAACCAAAATGTGCAGAAGATTACATTTCAACCAAGAGAGAATCCACTGAATGTCATTGTTTTTAGCATAGGAGGAGTTGTGATAGGAGAAGATAAAGTGAGTCATATGTAGGATTTGAGGATCCAATTAACTGCACAATGACAAGTAACATTTGATGTGAAAAAAGAGAAAGGGGAATTTTTTTAGGCCCAAAATGAAATTGTGGGAAGAGATAATGGAGCTTCAACTTCCGTTGCTCCATTAGTATTTTACAAAGGGCCTATATATGACATGCCACATCGGTTTGATAGCTCTATACCAGAAAATTCACCTAGAAATATGAGTGTTCTATGAAATTTCTCGAAAAGTTGTTTACCTTTGGTTAAAGATGAAAAAGTTATAGTGGAGTTTCATACATTATTATATGGAACACAAGATGAGTCTAGACAGGACAGGGTTGTTCACCATATTCGTAAGAGAATAAATATTAGAAGAGAGAGATGAATAAATGCATAAATAGTGGATTATGATATGGACTTTATTATATTAGATATGGGATCAAATGTTAATATTTTGACTAAGGAGACATGGGAAAGTATGTGGAATCCAAAAATAGAGTGGTCTCAAGTCCAACTTCAGTTGGAAAACCAGTTGAAAGTTATACCATTTGGATGACTAGAAATATTCCTTGTCAAAGTGGACGGGTTATGTCCTTATGAAAATTTTGAAGTTATAGAAATTGTCAATGACACTAATCCATGCCCAACACTCCTGGGTATCAACTGGGCTATTGAAAATAATACCAACATTAATTTCAAAAAGAGGATATTATCCTTCGAGGATTTGGATAAGAGAGTAGTTGGATTGTTGGACTCATTGCAAGGGAATTAGTATGTGGAACCTATACAAGGAGAATATCATGAGGGGGATATGAATAATATATACAATATTTCTTCTTGATTGGATGATTATATCAATATGACAACTGATGGTATGTTGAGTTGGTGAAGTGTTATCTCACGTTCGTCAGGGGAAGCATTGGAAAATTGGCAGAATCAGTTGCATGAGGGTTCAATGTGAAAATTTTCTCGGATTATGAAATACCTGCAATGGAGCAAGATAGAGGTATGTGACCTTCCCACTTATGAAGAATGACCTAATCTTGATATATTTCTAAGTGAATTTAAAACCAAGGTACCAAAGCAAGAGGGATTATTGGCCCTAGATGTGGCCCTGAAAGCCAATCCGACGAGGTGGTGGGATGTTCATAAGCAGTCCATAGCAGTTTGGTCATAGTTTCAATGATTTGGAGAGTGTGTATCATAAATTGGAGAAAAGGATATAGGTTTGATTAGTCCTTTCTACCATATTAATAACTGTAGTACTATATGGAAGAATATTCCTAAGTAGGAATGGGTGCATATGTTCATACATATATTGGATATGATACCAAGAAATTGGTATACATTGCTTGAGATACGACAAGGAAACACAAAATGGGATGATCTAACTATAATTTTTAAACAAACATTTAGTTATTCAGCTGAAATTCCGTCAGTAGACACAACCCTTGAAGTGATTAAATATAATATTTTTGAAGAAATATCATTACCAATCTAGAGTCTAGCATGGTGTATTACGACTATCCAAAACCTAATGGAGTGATATAATATTTTCGGAGAGTCTAACGATGACGACCCTAGATATATACATATTCCAGAGTCCAAAGGAAGTTGAGCATTAGAAGGACCAAAAAGCTTGTCTGATAATTCTAGAAACCACTGAATATAAAAAAAGGTAAATATTGGCTTTGTTGATGACACTAAGTTTGCAAATATAGGTGACTATTGGGATAACGAGACAGTAGGTAAAATTACAGACTTAATGCATGAATTCCAAGATTTGTTCCCTACAAAGTTTTCTGATATCAAGGGAATTATTGGAGACCTAGGGGAGATGAATATTCCATTAAAACTAGATGCTAAGACAGTAAAGTAGAGACCATACAAGTTTGGTTTGAGATACAAAGAAAAACTAAGAGAAAAGTTTGAAAGAATGTTGGAAGAAATTATTATTGAAGCTATGGAATATTCGGAGTGGATTAGTCCAATGGTTGTCCAATATAAGAAGACTTCTGAATTTTTCTTTTGTTCCGACTTATGAAAATTTAATGATTCCTACTTGCATGATCATTTTCCGACGCCATTTCCAAATGAGGTAATACAAAGAGTGGGAGGATAGGAAGTATATTCCTTTATGGATGGGTTCTTTGAATACCATCAAATTCAAATCGCTAAAGAATATTGACATAAAACCACATTTACGACAAAGTGGGGCTACTTCCAGTATACGGTAATGCCTTTTGGCTTTAGTAATGGTCCTGCTCTTTTTTTCAGGATAGTAGTAATTTCCTTTAAAGAATTCATTCATAAATTTCTAGAAGTATACTTCGATGACTAGACAGTGTATGGGTTGATTAAGAATCGCACTGAAATTATCTAATTAATGTTAGAACGTTGTAGACAGTTCCAGATCTCTTTGAATTTGAAGAAATGTATTTTATGTGAACCATTTGGTATACTTTTGGATCATGTTTCCTGCAAAGAAGGATTGCTGATAGACCCTAATAAGATTGCTATTATAGTGGATTTACCTCCACCTACTTTATCCAAGAAACTAAGAACTACATTGGGCCATACAGGCTACTATTGAAAATTTATCTGGATTTATGCTGAAGTTACAACCCCAATGGAGAAATTGTGAAAGAAGGATGTGAATTTCCAATGGAATGAAGAATGTCAGAAGAGCCTCGACACACTAAAAGAGAAAATGGTCACAACACCTATTTTTTCAGGTTGGAGAAAGGAATTTCATGTACATGTTGATGCATCTTCAGTTTCTTTAGGCACAATGCTAGAAAAACCAGGTGAAGGGTCTATTGGCCACTTGATGCATTTGCTAGTAGGAAGTTATCGACAACAGAAAATAAGTACATTACGACATATAGATAGGGACTTTATATGGTTTATGAGATATAGAATTTTTTACAATATCTACTGGGAAGACATTTAAAAATTTTCACTGACCATCCTACAATTAATTACTTGGTCAATAAGCTAGTGTTGGGAGTGAAAATATGTCAATGGATACCCATTTTTTAGGAGTTTGATTTTGGAACCATTGTTAAGCCACGGTAGCTAAATGTCGGACCCAATTATTTGTCATGGTTGGAAAAAAGGGAGGAACCAACCAATTTAGAGGAAAACTTACCAGGTGCATAACTCTTTGTAGTAGAAATGGTGGATAAATATTATTCATTTTCTAGCTACAGGAAAAGCACCAGATGGATATAATACAACAAAAAAGAAGCAACTAGTTGTTAAGTCTGTGGATTTCTAGTTGATAGTTGACCAGTTGTATAAAATGGGGCCTGATGATATTTTACATTGTTGTGTCTTAGAGATTGATTGACCAATGATTCTAGTCAAGAAGCTTATGATCCAATGGAAGGAGGCCATTATGCAAGGAAAGAAACTGCACATAATATATTATGGGTCGGGTTGTGGTGCCCTACCTTGCATTGGGATGCATATGAATATTGCAAGAGCTATGACATTTGTCAGAGGACTGGAAATCCATCCAGACGTGATGAAATTCCTTTTCTACCACAAGTAATATTGCAAGAATTCGACAAGAGGTCTATGGATTTTGTGGGTTTTATCTACCCACTAGGTAAAAAAACTTTTTTGGAAACCCCACCTTTTTCCATCTGCTAAATTTTATGTAAATATGTCAATGTTTTTCTATGTGTCAAAGTCTTGTATATATCTATATTTGGTCGAATTATTTTTGTTAGTTTTTCATCATTCAAGCTAGCATTATGTTAGGATATTTAAATGAGAGAACAACAAGTACAACAATCAAACACAAGAGACAGTGAACACAGTGTTTTTCCTCGGGGAAACCATAAATGGAGAAAACCCCGCAACTTCCTCAGAGATAGAATCAGCACAAAAGGTAAAACCCCAAAATAGTAAGATGATCTCCCGAAAGCAGTAACCTCTTTCTTCCTTGCCCCACTGTCTTTCTCTTCCTCAGTTATGCACTACAACTGAGTGTGGATGAGTGTGTGCTAAATAGAGAAGTCACCTCTCTATTTATACTAATTTCGAACATGACTAAAACCATACTAGGGATAACTTCACTTGGTGAGTCTAATAACCCTAGTGCCCCGGAACTACAGGGACTTTAACCCTTAGACAATAGGAGGGTTACCCATAATGACTTGACATGAATTGTTTACATTATAGATCCTCCCGATCAGAACATCGGGGGAATGACATGACACAAGAACATCCTGGAATAAACATCGGGGTACAATAGATAAGCAATACAAGTGAATACATTCTGAAGTTACAATTACATCAACACTCCCTCTTAACTAGAAAGGTATTCTCTTAACACAATTTTCATCACTGGTATTCTTCTCTGGATCTTCTAGTCATCTGCATCTTCAAGACATCTTCGAATTCAAGTCATCTTCATCTTCATGTCATCTCTTTTCTAGATCTCGATCATCACTCGATCTCGATCATCATCATTGGATATCATCACTGGATCTAGATCATAACTCGATCTGGATCATCATCACTGGATCTGGATCATCACTCAATCTAGATCATCACTGGATCTGGATCATCACTCGATCTAGATCATCACTGGATCTGGATCATCACTCGATATGGATCATCACTACTGGATCTGGATCATCACTCGATCTGGATCATCTCAGAGACATCATAACTGGATCTAAATCATATCTCGATCTAGATCATCTCAGGTCATCATCATATGTGCTATTTCATGATTCTTCTTGTCACAGGAAGTTCTACAGATCCATCCTTCTTTCATGCTGGTTGTAGGCCTATCCATCATGTAGGTATTCTTTAGCACTTATATATGACCTACTCATCCAAATGGCCTGCCCAGCACTTACATCTAACCTACTCATCAGAAAGGCATGCCCAACACTCACATCTGATCATGTAGGATCCTATAATCACATCAGAAAGGCCCAGCACTCACATTCGCCAGCATGATAGGACACAACAACTATCATCAGTGAAAAGGCTCAGCACTTAAATCTGACCTACTCATCAAAAGGCATTCACTCACATATGATCTCGTAGGAACCAAATCCTACACCCTCATTAGAATGGTCCCTAGTCCTAGACTGAGCTACCTGGTAACTGAACAAGTGCCTCCATTCTCCCAGAGAATTAAAATTTCCCTTACATCTGAACTACTCGTCAGAATGGCCTACACTCACATTTGATCTTGTAGGAACAAAATCCTACACCCTCATCAGAATGGCCCCCAGTCCAGGACTGAGCTACCTGGTAACTGACCAGGTGCCTCCACTCTCCCAAAGAGTGGCAGTTTCCCTTACATCTGACCTACTCGTCAGAATAGCCAGCACTCATATCTAACATGGGAGGAACCTAACCTTTAACCATGACAGAATGGCTCAACCCTTACATCTGACCTGCTCGTCAGAATGGCTCTCTCAGTCCCAGACTGAGTGTTCCTGGTAACTAACCAGGTACCTCCATTCCTAGAATGGCATTCATCACTCATATCTGACATGGTAGGAACAAAATCCTCTCACCATGACATAATGGCTCAGCCCTTATATCTGACCTGCTCGTCAGAATGGCTTCCGGACTAGTCACTTCCCCTTGGAAGGGACCTCGATCTAGAGGACACCAAGCTTCTCCCTGAAGCACTCAAACTTCACTCTGGCTAATGGCTTCGTCAACACATCAGCTATCTGATCATCTGTCGCAACATACTGGAGCTTCACTACTCCCCTCTGCACCATATCCCTGATATAGTGATACTTGATCTCGATATGCTTTGACTTGTCATGGAACACTGGATTCTCTGACAACTTCGCACAACTATGGTTGTCACATTGTATACAAGTAGCATCCATCTAGATATCAAATAAATCAGACAATAGCTTCCTTAGCCATACTACCTCACAACTAGTTGAACAAGCTGCAACATACTCTGCTTCAGCTTTACTCAGTGCCACATAGGATTGTTTCCCGCTAAACCAAGAGATCACACCTGATCCCATACTGAAGCAACACCCTGAAGTGCTCTTCCTATCGATGGCACTGCCTGCCCAATCTGAATCAACATAACCCTCCAGGTTAATATTCTAATTCACATCGTACTTGAGCCCATAATCAATTGTACCCCTCAGGTACCTCAGAATATGCTTTGCAGCAATCAAGTGAACATTTCTCGGTTCCTTCAAGAACTGGCTCAAGGTGTTCATTGCAAAGCAAATGTCTGGTCTCGTGTTTGTCAGGTACATCAAGGACCCAATCATCTGACGATACATCGTGGCATCAACCGACTCTGATGAAGCATCACTCAATACCTTCAGGTTCGATGCCATAGGCGTGGCCATAGTCTTGCAGTCCATCATCCCAAACCTCTTCAGGATCTCTACTGCATACTTCCCTTGTCCAAGGAATATTCCATTCGCACTCTGCCACACCTCCATACCTAGAAAATAATGCATCATACCCAAGTCCTTCCTTTCGAACTCTGTAGCAAGCTTTCTCTTCGTATCAGTAATCAACCCATCCATACCTGTCACAAACAGATCATCTACATACAGTAGAAGCATCACTGGGTTTCCATATTCAACCTTGTAGTAAAGGTTGGAATCTGCTTTACTCTTTGTAAATCCCAAACTAGATAGAAATCTGTCAATTTTGCTGTACCATGTCTTGGGTGCATGTTTCAAACTATACAGGGCTTTCTTCAATCTCCACACATGAGACTCCCTGTCATGTGTCTCAAAACCGAGTGGCTATTCTACATACACTTCCTCTTCCACTACACCATTCAAGAAGGCAGTCTTGACATCCATTTGGTGTATCTTCCATTTCATTACTGCAGCCATAGCAAGTACTGATCTGATGGAAGTGTATCTGGCTACAGGTGCAAAGGTTTCTTCATAATCTATTCCTTCTTTCTGAGAGAAACCCTGAGCGACAAATCTTGCCTTATATTTTTCAATGCTACCGTCTACAGCATGCTTGATCTTATAGATCCATTTGGAAGTTACAAATGACTTCCCTTCTGGTCTTGGGACAGCATCCCGAACATCATTCTTCATGATCAATTGGTACTTTTCAATCATAGCATCCTTCCATTCTTTCCATTCTGTCGCTTCTTCATAACTGGAAGGTTCTTTATCAATGAAATCACATAGTAATGCTACATACCCGGAGCAGGATCTGGTCCTCTTTCTTTCTCTGTGATTCTCTTATGGAGCCCCATATCTTTCTGCACCTTGGATAACTTCTTGTACCCAAGCAGGTTTCCTCTTGTGAGGATTCTTTTCCTGAGGTGGATCTATAGGTCTTTGTGGTTCTTCAAATTCTTGATCTTCTTCTTGACCTTCTTCATTAATGGTTGTATCATGAATTCTGGGTGATTCTGTTTCCTCGGATTCTTCAGTAGGTTTCTTTTTAGATTTGTTGTAAGCTATGTATTCATCAAATGTCACATCCCTACTGATGTCAATCTTCTTGAATCCTGGGAAGTATATTCTGTAAGCCTTCGAGCTTTCAAGGTATCCCACAAATATACCCTTCTTTCCTGAAGGATCTAATTTAGTCCTCTTCTCTTTTGGAATGTGTACGTACACTGGACGGCTGAATATTCTGAGATGGCTGACTTCTGGTTTCTTGCCAAAGAATAGCTATTCATGAGTCTTGTTCTCGACTACTCTGTGTGGAGTACGGTTTTGTACATACACCGATGTTCTGGCAGCTTCCGCCCAAAGAAGCATAGGAAGATCTTGATCATGAAGCATTGCTCTTGCAGCTTCCATGATAGTTCTATTCTTCCTTTCTACAATCCCATTCTATTGTGGATTATAAGGAGTGGACAACTCCCTCTTAATCCCTGAGTCTTTGCATAGCTCTTTGAATTCATTTGAAGTGAATTCTCAACCATTATCTAATCGAAAGGTCTTGATCTTATTTTCAGTGTGATTCTCGATCAAGGATTTGAATTCCTTGAATTTGATGAATACTTCATCTTTGTTCTTCATGAAGTAAACCCATGTCTTCCTAGAAAATTCATCAATAAAATAAACATAATATGCATACCCGCTTAGTGAGCTTGATGACATAGGACCACATACATCAGAGTGTATGATTTCCAAGATTCCTTTTGCTTTGCTTTCGCTGCTTGGAAATGTCTTCTTTGTATTCTTTCCTTTCACACATCCTTTGCATACCCCATCATGTTTTGCTTGGATTTCTAGAAGACCTTCAACAGCTTTGCTTGCAAGAGGTAGTGCTTTGTAATGCACATGTGCAATCCTTCTATGCCAAAGTTCATTTGGCTCTACTGTGTCATGGACCAAGGCTTGTTCTGGATGGCCCTTCAATTTGTAAAATCCTCCTTCTTGTTCTCCAATTACCACCGCATCATTGATAGTCTTTCCTTTTGGCCACATGATGAATTGAACATCTATGAATGCAACTTTCATTCCTTTTACATCTAATGCAGATATAGAGAGGAGGTTCTTCTTGAGTCCTGGTACAAACAAGACTTCCTTCATTGTCATAGACTTTCCAGAGTCTACCTTATAGGAGGATTCCCCACTACCTTTTATTGGATATTGGTAGTCATCTCCTAGATTCACTTTGTGAGGTGATTCATGTTCTGATAGTCTCACAAAGGATTCCTTGAATCCTTTCATATGTTTGGAATCCCCGCTATCTATGAGCCAATCATTGCTTCCATGAGTAATGTTTCCTGTGAGAGCGAAAATCAAAATATATTCATCCTTGCTTGAAGAATCTTCACTTTCATATCTAGTTCTTTTCTTGGATGGTTCATCATCCTCTGCAGCATGACCATGATGTCTTCTTTTGTTGCTCTTTTTCTTATTCTATCTCTTAGGACAATTTCTTGCAAAGTGTCCTGCTTCATCACATGTATAACATATGATTCTAGACAAATCTTTTCTAGTGTTATCTTTGTGAGAGTGCTTACCTATGTAGTGATGAGATCTCCTTTTGGTTGATTTGGAGTGTACCATGAGATCTTGATCTTCACTTCCCATCTTCTCTTCTCGAGCTGCTATCCGAGCTTCTTCTTGGGAGCATTCTTCCCATAGTCTGTTGAACTTGACTAACTTCTTTCCAGCACAAATCCCTCGAATAAAGGAGTCCCATGATCTAGGGAGACCATTCAAGGTAGTCATCACAATCTCTGCATTTTCCACTTCTTCATCTACTGCTTCCAGTTGTTCCTTGATCTGAGAAACTCTTGTGAAGTAATACTGGATTGTTTTTGCATTCTGAATCTTCACATTCTTCAGTTGATTTCTCAGAGTCATCTTCCAGTTTATGTTCTTCCCTTCAAACAATTTGGTTGGGGCATCAAACATAGCTTTAGGTGTCTTTAGGGAGGACACCTGTGGTATGAGATGATCCTTAATAGAATCAGCAATGATCCTCTTTTCCATAACCAACTTCTTCTTATGTAATTCTTTTGCCTCATCTCCCTCTGGAACTGGAACCTCCTCATTGATATAGGAGTCCAACTCATTTTCTTCCAAGACCAAGGAGATACTATACTTCCAAGATCGAAAGTTATCAGCTCCCTCAAGCTTTTCATCAAGCTTGGTATGATGAGACATCTTAACTGAGAACCTCAAATGGAAATACAAAATATTTAGATCCTACCAGGTCAAGATGTCAGATCTGGATTTGGACCTGAAAACCTACAGAGTTGGTTCAGGAGCATATTAGGGTTTTGCTTTTCCAGATTTTTGTCCAACCAATTGCTTTGAATTTGATCCCTAACTTCGATTTTAGGGAGGATATCAATCCAAGCCTAGGCTCACTGAAAAATTTCTCTTCTGTGAAAAGCCCTAATTTTCGGCAGCAGTGTCAGGTCCAAAACTGAAAAACCTCAGAATTGGATTCTGCTTCGACAGAAATATGCGCCCTAGGGAGGAGAGTTATTCCAACTTTATTTTGCTAAAAATATGTGGAGAGAGATCCACAAAGTAGGAATCCCTAGTTCCCGCAGCTGCACAATGTCTTCTTCTTAGGTTAGCTTTGATACCATGTTAGTTTTTCATCATTCAAGCTAGCATTATGTTAGGATCTTTAACTGAGAGAACAACAAGTACAACAATAAAAAAAAAAGAGACAATGAATACAGTGTTTTTCCTCGGGGAAACCATAAATGGAGAAAACCTCGCAACTTCCTCAGAGATAGAATCAACATAAAAGGTAAAACCCCAAAACAATAAGGTGATCTCCCGACAGCAGTAACCTCTTTCTTCCTTGCCCCAGTGTCTTTCTCTTCCTTCACTATGCACTACAACTGAGTGTGGATGAGTGTGTGCTAAATAGAGAAGTCACCTCACTATTTATACTAATTCCCGACATGACTAAAACCCTACTAGGGCTGACTTCACTATGTGAGTCTAATAACCCTAGTGCCCCGGAACTACGAGGACTTTAACCCTTAGACAATAGGAGGGTTACCCACAATGACTTGACATGACTTGTTCACATTATAGATCCTCCCGATCGGAACATCGGGGGCATGACATGACACAAGAACATCCCAGAATAAACATCGGGGTACAATAGATAAGAAATACAAGTGAATACATTCCGAAGTTACAATTACATCAACAATTTTTTTGACGCAGTAAATCACAGTGTTAACTTAAGTCACAGTGTCACGAAAAAGTCTGAATTTGTCAGTGTTCATATTTGTTGGGTATTGCCATTGTATCGCAGTTGGTTTGGTCATAGTTGGCATCCTATCCATTATGTAATTAATGCACATTAAATGATTGATTTTATGAAGAAAGTAGTGGTGGTGTTAGTGGAACCTATCCTAAATAACTGAAAAGGATCAAGTGTGTGAACAGATTGTCCCCCAACCTCATAATCGTTGCCAAGATCTAGTCATATTCATTGAACATGTGATTGGGAAGGATAGTTGTGTGTTGAAATCAATTCAAAACGGAAACCTGCTCGTCTTTTGGAAGTTATTTTGTTAACCATTTGAAAATTGTTGAGAAATCCAGAGTTGTTACAGTCACCCGAATTCGAACTATGATCCTTGTGAATTGTAAACATGGAGATAGATTTGTCAAGAACTAGCACTATCAGGGGATCTATTGTTGATACGCCACCTTCTATCCCAATTGTTGAAGAATAGTCGGAGGCAGCATCAGTTCAATTTTCTGTCAATTTAGGTACTTAATCTCATATATATAATTGTGTTTCATAAAACACCCACACCAAATATTTCATTTTGTTAAGAACAACAAATGTCAATAGTTGCAAAATGTACTATGTCATTTTTCATTTTTATGGTTCCATGTTTTGGTGAGACACATGAATGAATATACAAAGGCTCATGATGATGTAGGTATGGAAGGATTCCTTTCTTGTATAGGAGGATAATTCTAAATGGCAGCTTAAATAATTAATATATTTTAAAAGTATCAAGATGAAAATTACATAAATAAGATGCATAGGTTGTATCTTGCAATTGAGTAACTAGGACTTGAATTTCTTTTGCACATGTTTGTACTTGTAGACCTTTCAAGAACCCCAGAATCATGTTTCATATTACATGCTTTTGATTTCATATGCAATAGTTATGGTGTTTTTTCTTGCAATTTTCAAATCTTTTAAAATGGACTAGGAGTGCATTATTGTTGAGAGATAATGTGTGTATTCATGGGAAAACAATATGTTTGCTTGGTATAATAATTTTTATGTAATCCTCTAGAAACTTTTGGCACTTGTAAATATTTGTATATATATATTTTAATTCTAAGCAATTTTATCCTTTTTCTAACATAAATGTGTACTCTTCTCTTTGAATTCAAGGCTACAAAATTTGTTATTTATGTAATTTGTTTTCT
Source organism: Pseudotsuga menziesii (assembly GCA_001517045.1). Taxonomy (NCBI): domain Eukaryota; kingdom Viridiplantae; phylum Streptophyta; class Pinopsida; order Pinales; family Pinaceae; genus Pseudotsuga; species Pseudotsuga menziesii. The sequence continues at coordinate 24,342 of LPNX010771299.1, forward strand.
TTTGGGCCACAAAATCTATTGTGACTTCATGTTGTATCACTTTGAATCATTGTTTTTATCCATTTAACATGTTAATATAATCCAACCTTTATATTGATGACAGATTGTTTTTGCGTGGAGGTAAAAAATTCTAAAAGGTGATTCTAGGTTCTTTTTATCTCCCTTCCTTTTTGTTGAAAAGTTGTAGATTTCCTTTTCTGTATCTACCTTAAGAAAAACAATACATCACTTATGTTTCAGATGCCCATTTAAAAATATTTTTTGAATACGAGTACTCAATTCCCAAGTGGATTGAATTTGCTTCTCTGGGTTAGTTATTGCAAAAGTTATGATGATGTTGAGATTATTATCTAAACATGCTTATTACAACTAATTGTGAACTAGGAAAGGGTGTATGATATAAGTTATTTATAGCAGGTTCAATCACATATATAATGGCATAAAAATGAACAATTTATTATTTATTGTTGTCCTTACAAGATAATTTGTGCTTGATTTAGAGTAGTCGAGTTTGTAATATTTTCCCTTCATTTTTTATTCATTTCTTTTTGTGGATTCTTTTTATGAACCTTGATATCTCTTAATGTTTCTACCACTAATTTCCAACTTCTTAGAAACAAAATAGGAAATTAGTTACAACTTACAAGTTCAGTGAATATTTTGGTATCATGCAACTTGCATCTCAAGAGAGAAAGAAACTGTTTAATTTTATCTCCAAAAGAATGTAATGTTTCAATATGGTAAATAAGTAATACCCTTAGTTGCATAGGATCTAAAACTGGTTTTAGAAATTTTGGGTCAAGAAATACAAACATGGCATTTCCATTCAGATTGATGCATCACAAAAGACCAAAATGTTGGTTTAGTCTTTCATTCAAATTGTTTTCTAAAACGACCAAAATAAATACCTTCCACGTTCTTGTATCATGTATATTTTGTTCAACCCATCTTGAAACCTCATCTAATCCTAAATATTAGGTTCTACCTGATACAACCTATGATTTAGATTCTGGACTCATTAATCACATCATTAATAATTGATTACGTTTTTAAAATATTATTTAATTATATTGTTTGTCTTTGTAATTTGTAGGTTTATCATATGAATGACATATTAGGAAATGTTAACTAACCATTCACTAATGGTTAGACTTCAAAATTTCAAGTCCCAATTTCCCATAATTAAAGGCATTTCAATTCCAAGTCAACCATAATAAAAGGTGGCTTATAGCCATCATCATGATCTTTAAGAGTCTTCCCACCAACATCTTCCAGAACATCGTATGCTCACTAACATCTTCCAAAACATCAATCTCTTATGTGAGATAATATTAAAGCTTCTCTACATGGTTATCTGAGTCATAATTAACATCTCTATCTTTTCTTCACTATTAGTAAAAGGATGGCTTAGATACTTCATTTTCACCTTCAATTATGTTCATAATCACATTCTTCCCTAACATCATTTTCTTTGTCGTCATAAATTAGAGGAAATTTGGGGTCTAAAATGGGCCTTATAAAAAAATGTGTCATGGATGAGTTGGATAGAGTTGGATTTTTTAAGACCATATAATTTCAATGCCTTTGGTCAACTATTATGGTTGAGTTGGACATGTAATCCTTATGTGTCATAATTTTATTTGACAATAGCTAACTAGATATCAACCTCACCTTGGTTAAGATCATAAAATGATCATCTCGAAATATGCTATATATACTTGAAATAATAAATATATAATATTTTATTTGATCACTACTTCCAACTCATTTAAATAATAATTCTCGCAATTAAAATTATAATGGAGACGTTTTGAATTACTAAAAAAATTTACTAATCAATATTTAAAAAACAAAACTAAATAGTATTTAATTTTAAAAGGACTTATCTTGAAATACTAAATAAAAATATTTAGTACTTTTAATATTACTCTCCATTTTTTGGGATAAACCATACTTCACGCAGCTTTGTTCATAGTAAAAGTTTAATAATACATTATGACATTTACATTTCCCTTTGGTAAAAGTATAAGAAAAAAATTCTATCAATATTGCATTTACACTAAAATTTGCTATATTACATTTACATTAGAAATTTTCTATGTCGTCTAACAATGTTTTTTTAATATTTAGAAATTTGCTATATTACATTTATACTATAACTTTTCTATGCGGTCTAAAAATGTTTTTTCAATAGTTTTTAATAATAATAAAAAAAAACATTACAAATGTTTATAAAAATATAATGTTTTTTAATAAAAAAATTCTTGGTTATAAGCAAATTCATCGTTATATAAATGAAAATATTGAATAATTTTTCAATATTTTTCACTATTTTAAATCTTTAAGATTTTTATTATAAATGTTATTTAATTTTTTTTAATTAACATGGTAATAAAACTATTATAATTTAAATATTTTATAATTTTATTATAAATATTATATATAAATTTTTAAAAATCAACATCATATGAAAAAATTTATATAAGAATATATATGGTTTATCAGATTATATAAATTATAAGAACATATATTGTTTATTGTTTTTTATTTTATGTAATGTGATATTTTTTATATGAATTAGTATAAAATTTAAACTAAAAATTAATAGTGATTTTTTTAATACTATTGCAATTATATTTTTCATTATAATTTAAATATGAATATATTTGAGTTTTGCATTTTATTAATTATATAAAAAGTAGTGGTGCATTTATTTAAAAAATATATATAATATAAAATTTAAAAATATCCACTATATCAATTATTATGTGTGCGCGAGGACCTAAATATTCCATTAATATTTTTAACCAATATCTCTTTACTCTACGTTAACTCAACACACTTGTCAACTACCATTAATGAGACAATTTAGGTTGACTTTCATTAGATTTAATGTGACATGGCATATTTGTAGTGTGATGTAGCTTTTTTTATTATTTACCTTAGGAGGCCCATTTTAGACCGCAAATTTCCTCCAATGGTATGGAGAACTTATGTTCCCATTTCTCTAGGTCATGTTGTCAGATGTTCATGAACCCACTCTCCAATTCACTAGAAATAATAAATAAGTTTTGAAATATTGTGCCTTGTAAATGTCTAGGTCGAGGGTTCGTAGTTTAGAGGCTAGTTTACGGAGCCCACTAAGAGCAAGTTCATCCATTTATAATTTTCCCATGATGTCTTGAATGTAATTTTGCACTTGACTGAACTATGGTGTGAATGCCATTATGCACCCTTATGTCATGGATTTCAAAATGTTGGTCTATATAGTGATTTAGGGTTTTAGTTAATGTTGATTCTCTACATGGACGTATGTTGTTCTTTCCTAGAGTTTGAATTTTTCTAAAGGCATGTTTGATTTTTCTATTTATTGAATCTTATTTGATGTTTTATTTATTTTATTTTGGTTTATTATTCAATCTTTGTAGTCATCACACTATTATTCTTGTGGTCTTCGACTAAATTCCAATCTTTACGAAAATGGGAGGATCTGCCTTAGTATTTTAAACACATCGACATGCAAAGGGAATGAAGTTTGGGACCCATTAAATTCAAACATCCTTCAATTCCTTCTTTCACTTCAAGTTCTAGTACTAAATTAAAAACCTTACTTCAATAAGAGTGGATATGATAAACAGATTGGTAGAGATGAAGGGGAGAAGAACTCTCTAACATATAATGAAATTTATTTCTTGTTATCATGTAAATCAATGTTATACCTGCTACACCAACCTCCAAAGTTATGATAGATTGAGATGTTTTATGCAAATCTAACTATTAAAAATCAAAAGATATTGTGTATTTAGGTGGTTGTGATTTATTTATATTTCCACCAGATTGTTGATAGCTTTTAACTATAGAAACCTTATATAGTTTCTTATCATTGTTTGCAGCATTTTGAATCATTTGTGAGAGTGCACTTTTCCAATATGGTCACTATATTCTTAGTGCCAACAATTATGATGGGTGCTCAAGTTGGATGTATTTCAAGAGAGGGATTGATGGAAGTACATGACAGAGCATACACTCAAAGAACCAGCTTGATTCTTTTCAAGATTATGTTGATTAAGATTATTCCAAATCTTGTTTCAACATTTAAGAAAGCTGGAGTAGATTGTGAGGAATTCATTCGTGTGTCTAAGAAGTTTTTACATGTTGAAAATGCTACTATTTGAATAAGTGTTCCTATTCATAGAATTTTGCTAGAGATTATAATCATCTACATATTCTCAAAGTTCTTATATACTATTTTTGTATACTCAAAAATTTGTTTAGTATTGCATATGTATAAAGTACTTTGTAGATATGTTGGTGTGTTGTGTCATGTATAATGTATAGCATTATGGCCAAGTACTATCTTCCTTCACTATGTGCTTTAGACTAGTCAACTCTCAAAACAACTCCATTAAGTGTACATGAATTATCCTACAATTGTTAATATATGCTATTGGTTGCGTGCCCTTAAAGGCATGTAAAATAATGACTAATTTGGTTGGAAATTATAGAGATAGACAATTTTCTCTCTTGATCACTCATATTGTAATACTTGACATTTCATACAATATTTTTACGTGGTTGAAAATTATATGCTTGTACTTGATATATTTATATTCAGTGTTGTGATTAACTAATATTGTGACTTTGACATGATTCATATGTGTATTAGATAATCATGAGTATTGTATGATTTTTTTTAAAATTTAGACATAATATCATTACTAAAAATTTATGTTGATTAATATCGGACACCATTAAAACTAACAAAAAATAATGAACACGTATAATATGGCTAAAAATGACTAAATTAGAGACAAAAAATGAGAATAATGATCAACACGAAAAAAACTAAATTAGTGACAAAAAACGAGACATAGGTAATCAAACAATGAGAGATAAGTGACCAAAATTTGCATATAAAAGTACTAAAATCAACTAAACTAATGACCAAAAAATGAGAAATAAGTGACCGAAATATGACCACATATAAAGGACCAAATGGCATTGTTGGTGGCTAATTTTCGATCTCTTATCACACTACCAAAAATGTGGTCATATTTAGTTTGGTCATTTGTAGATTGTCTTGTGGTCATTGATTTGGTCATATTTTTTGTCATTATTTTTTGTCGTATATTTGGCCATTAATTGTGACAAGTAATGACTAAATATATGACCAAATTAATGACCATAAGACAAGCTATAAATGACCAAACTAAATATGACCAATTTTTTGGTTACTTGATAAGGGACCGTAAATTAGCCACCAATTATCACCTAATCAAAAGTGGTCATAATATTTGTATTTTGGTCATTTTTTTGGTCACTTATCTCTCATTTGTACTAGTGTATATCTCAAACATTTAAATAATGTATGTAAGGTATTAAAATATGTTCATGATGCTAGTAACACATTGATTGTGGACAATACAGAAGAAAAACATATGTGTAATGATGAATGGAACTACATAATTGTAGAGGGCTATAATTTTGATGATGATAATGAAACATGCGCTTTAGATCGATTGTGGTCTTTTTTTATACACCTTAACAGTGTTAATAATGTAACATCTTTTTTAAGAAATATGAAATTAGTTTGTTGAATAATGTATTGCGATTTTTTTATCTTCATAGTATTCGCGATGTGTGGCATTATTATGTAGTTGTGTTTGATTTTTTGAAGGGTGTTTTTAGTGATGAGTTACCAACTTTTAAAGTTCTAAATAGTGTTTTTCTATTTCTGATTGAAAATTTGAAGATTGGGGTTTCCAAAATTTGAAAAATTAGATTCTAAAAATGTTCATCGCGGTTTTGGAAAGTGCAATACCCAATTCCAAATGTGCCCATATTGGGTGAAAACAAATTGAAAATAAGTTATGAAAGTGTCAATATTGGGAGAAAAAAGTGTAAAATGTAGTTAAAAAAGTGTCAAATTCAAACCCAAAAGTGTAGTTTGAAACCTAATATTGGCATTTTTTGAACTTGCCTCACACTTTAGAAAGGGTGTTTTTGGAATTTATAAAGGGTGTTTTTTACTTGTTTTGTAAGGGGCTTGGACTAAAATAACTCCATTTTTACTGAAATGGGTGTTTTTTATTAATCGATACCACTCCTTTCATTGCTTAGTAGTTTCTTACGATTATTGGAAGGCCTTTCCTTTCAATAATCCATAGTCCTTGGAGATCCCTTCCATGAAATTGAGTTATAGGAATGTATTTTACATACAAACATCGATAAAATCAATACATAAATCATATGTACAAAAATTCATAAATGCAAACTTATCATTTACATTATTTCATAGTTTATTTATGCACATTCACTCAATGCAACCTCACACTGAGTTAAACATACCATATTCCAATCTCATATGTTTTACCAAGAAAAGTTGGAGGACTTAACAAACAACTCAACATCTATCCACATTCCCATTACTTGTTTGGCCATCTGGATACATTTCTCTTTAACCCAAACACAATAGTATCGATATATTCCCGTAGTGCTCTTCAGTTTTTGCAAAAGGGTTACAATCCATGACACTCATTAAAATCAGGTAGGTAATTGGGTGCTTTTGTAGTGCTATAAAATTCTCAAGTCCAACACATTATGGTCTCACACATGGTTGTCTCACATAGCATTCAATTTCACATGGAGTTCAAATTCACAACATGAGTATAGATCATTCATCCAATTTGGTTACTACTCTTAACTAATTCAATCATGGCACACTAACTAATGAATGCACAAATAAGATTCTAACAATATTGACACACAAAGAAGATCATTTCCTTTATAACACCTCACGAGGTATCAATCACATGCATTCATTCAAATGTCATCATAAATATATCAAGTGTGATTGAAATAAATCTTACCCAATTCCTTTCAGTTCACATACTATATTGGCATTGCAAATTTATTACATGTACAATTTTCATCAACATTCTTGATGTTACCTGATCAACCAATGCCTCATGGAAACTCAAATGATCCCATAGACAACCTCTTGACAATCATCCTCTTGTTAGTATATTTTTTATGAGGTTGTCTATCATAGGGAACTACATCATCAAAATATTCAACCATGTCCTCAACCATACCTAGTTATACAACAAGTTATCAACCACATCAATTCTCATGCAATAATCGTCACATATAACAAAAAACTTTATTAGTTAATACACTATATCATATATTCTCATGCATATCTATATGCACTCTACCATATAGTACTCCTCTATATGTTCGTCAGTGCAAATGTATTCCAACAGTTTTACTCTTCTATTTATTATCAATCCAAAGCCTTAGTTGTTCACACAACAATTTTCTCAATCTAGTGAAATATAATAGAAAATAAAGATAGGAGTTAATGAATTGTCCCTTCCAATTGCTTTGCATATCCAATAATTCCATAGCATAACTAATATACTCTATGCCCCTTCCACCCATCACCATAAACATCATGAGCTATGATATTCTCACCCAAGTAGAAAAACTTAGTTTCATACGCATAAGCTATGCATGCTACTTCAAATGCATACTTCTCTATATTAAAAAAAAATAGAATTTTTAGGGTGAAAAATGTCCCTCCTTTCTTTATTTGTCTTATTGGCCACATGCATCATTTACTAATGCAAATAATTCTTGGCAATTTAAATCTCCTTTTAATTCCTTTGAGATACATCTACATTCTATTATTTTTTATATTTGTTACTCCAATTTCCTTAAGTATTTTTAACCAAGCTACATTCTAACTCAAGTAGCATCTTGTCTTACCTACTAGGTAGTCTAGATTCAAGAATGATATGTTTAGACCTTTCATGGCCCCTTTTTCAATGTGCACACCATCATACTATGTAGCCTTTAATACTTGGTTTCCTTCTTTTATGCAATTAGCATACTAAAACCACAAATATAGCTTAAAATATTAAATTAGACCATAGCAATCATGTGCAAATCATATTTATTAAAATATTCAGCATCAAGCATATTGAATAAATCAAAACCAATCAATTCAGTTTTGACCCTCTTTCATTACAAGAAAAAACAAATTTGATCAAGCATTATAATAATACTTAGATTTTACACTCTTCTCATGGGATTTCAACCATAGTTAATAACCAAGGTCATTATATTCATCAATTGAATATTATCAAGGAAATCAATTCACATATCAATCTCCTATCTCAAATGGAGCATCGATCAATATTGGCACCTTAAATTATTATTTCAATGATTTAAAAACAACTCATATAACTTCAACTTAGATTCAATTTCAACATGTTGCACAAAATTTCACAAACATTCTGTTGCAGCTGCAATTTTTCGCAAATTTTCTAAAATTTTGGGCCCTCCTTTTAAAGTTTGTCTTGCTTGGATTTGTTTTGGAAGGCTAAACTATATGTTTTGCTATGAATTTGGATCATAAGGTTGATTTGAGGTCAATTGTTTTTCTTTCAGTTCGATCTAGAACCGTCAATGCTTTCGACTATGAGACTTAGCATTTTATTTTTTCTTCCGATAGTTGGTTTTGTCACTGTTAGAGCGGTGTTGAAGATCAAATCGGGGTTTTAGCTCTATATGTCGTCGTTGTTCGAAGATGAAACGAATTGTTATAACCACTGCATAAATTTAAAGTCTCCCAAGCACTCATTGTTTTCATGATATTCATGTATTATTGATTTGTTCTGATCACTATCGGGAATCCATTGATGTGTGAATCAGGGCACTAGTCCTTTCCGTTGCCACCGTTTCGGATGGTAGATTGCAAGCACTCCGATGGAAGCTCCTTTATTTGCAGATCCCGCGGGTTTATTGCTTTTCATTTGTTTTTCTTCATCAGAGCAGTTATGACTTTGGGCGGAAATAGTGTCTCTTTGATTCCCGCCATTGTGGTTTTTTAGCAGACTAGCCGTCCGATGCTGTAACAGTTCCAACCTCCTCTTTATTTCGTCGACGATTTGTTTTGCTCCGGAATCCTTAGACCATGGGTCACCCGTCGTTGCGTCATTTTAGTGAACTAACCATTCAACGTTATGTGTTATGTTTCGCCGATAAGGATTTTATCTGCCCAATGCTTAGTTTTTCCCGTTGGTAGGGTTTTCCCACCATCGTTATGAGTTTTTAACTTATTTCATAGGTGACAGAAAGTTCTCAGTTTTTTATCAAGTTGAGGTTTTCAAGTTGAAAATGCAGTACCGTTTTTCACCTTTGACGCTTATTTTTTGGTAGTATGGTGTATGTTTATTTGGATAAATGATGAGTTTTTCATTTTAATTGTAGAAGAAACCTAGGAGATTTTTTAGATTCAGTTGATGATTACTACTGTAAAGAAGACATAGTAGAAGGGAGTTGGCTAAAGAAAGGAGAAGCTAAAGCATAAAGAAGCAGAGATGATGCTCAAGGAAAAGAGGAGAGCGAAAATCTGAAACCCATAGGGTCTCAAAAGGACCAATGGATTACTAAGCATAATCATTAAGAGTAGTGTCTCAGGATTGGGAAGTTTGTCAGTTACCAAGCCGGTCCCTTTTTACAAAGTGCCTGTAAATCTTAATCTTAATTTGAAATATAACGTTTGTATGAATCATGAGCACTCATAAAAGACAAAATCATAAGACTAAAACGTTCGGGGGAGCCCAAAGGTCACAGGGTGGAGGCAATCCAAAGGTTTTTCTATTTTTGTATAAATATAGGAAAGTTTGAGAGAACTGGGACTTTTTCCCAGTTAGACTTGTGAGAATACATTGTAAGAGGAACTATTTTTTTTTGCAATAGATAATTACAATTTTTCCTGTTGGAGAAAGCTTTGGTGGAATGTTCAAATGCTGTGCAATGGATGTTGTTGAAGGGGAACTATTTCGTTTTCAGCTTTTATTCATTAACTGTGAGATCATTCTAACTTGTTGAACCTATGTTCTTGTACGAATGTTCTCTGGTTTATTTTATGATAATTTCCACTATGAGTAATGAATGTTTTCACAAACAATGAGCTATATGATGTTCCCCTATCTATTCATGTTTATGTGTTTTGAAATAAGAACAACTATTTATGATTTCTCTTAATACATGAACAATAATACATTACTCATTAAATGATAATCTCGCTCCCTAAGGATAGCTTAGTTATTTAGTTAGTTTTATTTATGGTTGTGTGTGATTTAGATTCGAGAGAGCTTAAGACGAGAGGTAAGAACCTGTGCATCACATTGTGACTACTCCTTGTACTCTTGATCAATCTGTATTTTTAAATAGGCACTTGCATATCAAACTTAAAGCTAAAAAATAAAAAAATATACATGGTGGACCAGGCCGCAATCAGTAAAACCTTTTATTACCTGACCTACGGTAGCCAGACTGTAAACTAGACGGATTCCCCATACCAAACAGTCACGAGATAGTTGGGAACGTTGACTGGGGAGAATCCCTTGCTATTGTTGCTTGCAATTTTCCAGGCCTAAATAGTTTTTGGCGCTAGAAGGAGGGCCACCAGTGCATGGCTAGCCGAGGAAACCCATTTCCTTGAAATTACTCCACTAGTGATAGTTTTGAAAGAACTTTATTTCCTAATATGATTCCTGAAGAGAATATAGAACATTTGTATTATGTGGACAACGAAGTTGTTAATGATATGAGAAGACAAAATAGGGCTTATGTGAAGAAGATTGGAGGATTACTGATTATCCCTCACTTACCTAGAAGAGAATACAAGAAGAAAGGGCGTCCTGTATTGGAAGACTCTGTGTTGTTTGGAGATTGGGAAGAACTTGTAGAAACAGCTTTACAGGAAGTTGTTCAACCTTTGAATCAAGTAGTTTCACATGTACATACTCCTATCCCTTCACCACCTCACTCTCCACCCAGACTCATGGCAAGTGTAAATGCAAATCATCCACCTAACCCACCAAATCCACCACCTTCTTGGAAAGCCAAATCACCCTTAAACATAACACCTCCTTTGCATGACATACCTCAGGATTTTGAGAAGATGCTGCCCAAGTTTGACCCAAGCGAGAGGATCTTAGTTGATGATCATTTGCAAAGTTTCTACTTGGCCATAGAAGGGCTAAAAGCTGGAGAACACAAAGACGTAGTCTGCAGACTTTTCCCACATACCCTTAAAGGAGGAGCCGCCACATGGTATTTTGGTCTGCCTGCAAATTCAATCCTAGACTGGGATACTTTTGAAAGGATATTCATAAGCAAATATGCAGCCCAGAAAACTCATGCATCTCTCACGAAAGGGCTATGTGCTTTAAAGAAAGAAAGAAAAGAGAAGGTGCATAGTTTTGCTCAAAGGTTTGCAGCCTATATTAAAAACTTTTCTGAAACTGACAAACCCTCGGATAAAGTTCTGATTGAATATTATACTTCAGCTCTGGGACCTGATTTGACCATGTTTTCCAAAATGAAATCCAAACCTATGCTAATAGAGACTTATGAGGAAGCGAAGAGGGTAGAAGCTGAAAAGGAAAGCATAGAAGATTACCCAGAGTAGTCAAGAGAAAAAAATTTGGGGAAGAAAGCTTTTTTCGTTTACTAAGCCTAAAGATGAACAGTCACAAGACTTCAAAGGAATGGTGAAGATGATGCAAAATATTTCCAACAGAATAATATATTTGGAAAAGGAGAAGGAGGCTCAGAAGTCTTACAAACCTTACTACAAGAAAAGAGAGGATAAAAATCAATCCAAACCGCCTCCACACGGTCCTGCATCAATGAACTTAACAAAAGTAGGTATGGATAACTTTTGCATTTTTCACCAGCAACCCCATTCTAAAAAAAATTGTCCATAGTGGATAAATTTAATGACATTAGTGATGAATCAGCTGCTGGACTCAAAACTAACAGAAGCTAATGATGAGGAAGAAGATGATAACAAATCAACAAAAAAGCAAGAGGATGATGCCATGGTTTTATGGGATTGTGTATCGATGTTTGATACTGAAAAGGACAATGATTTAAGACATGAGGACATATTAGAAACAAATGTGACAACAAGAAGCCAAGGGCTGATAAAAGAAGACAGGTTAATAATCCCGAAAATTAAGAGACTTCAGAAGAATATAGAGAAATTTCAGAAAAGCACCATGGCTAACAAAATTCCTGAGTTTACTATTACAAGTCAAAATCCAAAGTAGACCAACATGCCTACTAAGCCCATTGAAAAGAAAATCGATAATATAAAAATGAATCTCATAGAACATAAAATGGAGTATGACATTGTGGAGGATATCAAGAAGGTAAAGGAAAATATTTCACTATTTGAGATGTGTAATGTCCCACAGCAGAAAGAGAAATTATTGAAAGCACTTGAAATGGCTGAGGAAAAGATTCCCACCGACAATCAACCCCAAGAAGAAGAAAACGGTGAAGCAAGTGTGGGAGGTAAGACTAAATGCAAAACTCCACCTTTTCTCCTTACTTTCGAAATTTTCTACCATAACATGCACAATTGTCTAGTAGACTCAGGGGCATCAGTAAATGTTATGCCAGTGTCAGTCTGCAAGAAGATAAATGGACAGTCCAAACCATCTAACTTGTAGTTCATTCAGTTAGACAGAACAAATGTGAAGGTAATTGGGGAAATGGAGGATGTTTTAATTCGATTATCTTCAAATGAAAAGGTATGTCAATTCATTGATGTTGTAGTAGCAGACATACCTGAGGCGTATGGACTTCTTTTGAGTAGGGATTGGTCAACAAAACTGAATGGATATTTTGCATCAGAATGGTCACATTTATGGCTACCTTATAAAGGAAGTCCAAATCAAATTAAAGTTATAAGAGAGCCCCTCATGAAAACCAATGTCACTCAGTTAGAAGGTAAGAATGAACCAGTGAATTTTGTTTTGGGGAACTACTTTGTTGAGCTAGAACCAATAAATTACCAAGCGGAAGAAGCCAGCAGTACATCAGACACCCAACCTGATCTCCTTTGGTTTTCGCTGGTTGATGAAATTGATTGTAAAATAGTAGATTTAGCTTTAGATGTAGATGTTGATTCATGTACACTAGTAGTAGATGATTTTTGGACACTCTTCTTTGATGGATCTAAAACTTTGGAAGGATCAGGAGTTGGCTGTGTCCTGATTGTACCTAAGAAAAATAAACATTTCCTTTCAGGTAGGTTAGATTTTGAATGTACCAATAACACAGCCGAATATGAACCATTAGTTCAGGGACTAAGAAAAGCGATTGAATTAAAAGTAGAAAATATGAAAGTGTATGGGGATTCTGAAATAATTGTAAAGCAGATTCGAAATCAGATACATTACATTTCCCCTCATTTAAAAGCTTATCAAAATGAAGTGTGGTATTTTCTTAAAGGTTTTTATGCATTTAATATTGTATCGATTCCTAGACTAAAGAATGCAGCAACTGACTTGTTAGCCACCTCAGCTACGAGGCTTGTACCCTCTAATAACAAGTGTTATATTGAATTAATTTTCAGACCTTCTATTCCATACATGATTACAAATTTACAAGTTTTTGACGATGATCAGCAGATTCTGGAATGTTTGACAAACGATGAAACCTTCAAAGGGGCAATCATTGATAATGAAGAACATCAAGCTGAGCTAAAATTCGACAATTTTATTCCTAAAGGAGTCAGGACTTTAGAGCGAATGTTTGATCTAAACTACAAATTTAGAAGGCCAGTAAATGTTAAGACTCATAGCTCGTCTTTACAATTCGAGCTGATTAATTTAGGAACTGAAATTGAGCCTAAATATGTGAAATTGGGAAAGTGTTGCTCCCCAGGTGAAAGAAATAAGTTCATCAGTTTGTTTAGGCAATACAAAGATGTGTTTGCCTAGACATATGAATATTTGAAAACATATGACACCAAGATTATTCAGCATGTCATCCCTATTAGGACTGGGGTCAAGCCTTATTAGCATCCTTTGAGGAAAATCCATCCAAAACTGAAGCCTCTAATTTAGAATGAAGTAAAGAAATTGTTGGATGCTAAAATTATTTTCAAAGTCAGACACTCAAAATGGGTTTCAAATCTAGTACCAGTAAGGAAGAAATCTGGAGAATTAGACTATGTGTGGATTTCAGAAACTTAAATCGTGCTTCAGATAAAGACAATTATCCAGTCCCACCCATGGAACAGATATTGCAAATGGTTTTGGGTTCAGAGTTATTTTCTTTATTAGATGGATTCTCTGGTTACAATCAAGTGTTAGTAGCTGAAGAAGACAGACTCAAAACTACATTCAGAACAAGATGGGGGACTTTTGCTTACAAAAGGATGCCCTTTGGACTCATAAACGTTGGAGCTACTTTCCAGAGGGCTATGGATATAACTTTCCATGGTTTGATTGGCTGCAATGTTGTGGTATACCTTGATGACATCACAATATTTTCAAAGAAGAGAGAAGAACACGCATTCCATCTAAAACAGATTTTCGCGCATTGTCGAAAATATGGTATCTCGCTAAACCCCAAGAAGTGTGTGTTTGCTCTTCCAGAAGGAAAGCTACTGGGTCACGTGGTTTCTAAGAAGGGGATCTCCATAGACCAAGAGAGGATCAAATCTATTGAACAGATCCCCTTACCCCATAACAAAAAAGGCATGCAATCATTTATGGGGACAATAAATTTCATGCAAAGGCTTGTGTCGTATTTCACCCAAATTGTTAAGCCTTTGCAGCAAATGGTGAAACAAAGTGTACAATTCAAGTGGAATGATGTAGAGAAGAATGAATTCAATAAAATAAAGACATATGTTGCTCATGCACCCTCTCTCAAAACTCCAAATTATGAGAAGGATTTTATTTTGTACACTTTCGCATCTGACAATTCACTAGCAGCGGTGCTTACTCAGAAGGAAGATGGGGGAGATGAGTTTCCCATATCATTTATGAGCACTAGTCTGTAGTGGGGTGAATTAAATTACCCAGCTATGGACAAACAAGCTTATGCAGTCTTCAAAGTGGTAAAACAATTCAGGCCGTACATACTTAAGAACCGGACAAAGGTAATAGTTCCACACCCAGCTATAAGGTCTCTTTTCATGCAAAAAGAATTAGGAGAAAGAAGAGGCAATTGGGTAACCGCTTTACAAGAGTATGGCCTCAAATTCAAGCCAACCTCCATAGTTAGAGAGCAAGGACTGTGCAAATTAATGGCTGAAGGTAATAGCAATGAAGAAAACAATTGGGGAAATGAAGCAGAGTTACATATGATGGATGTATGCCCTATTTTCATAGCTCCAGATTCCTGGTACCGAGACCTTGTTCATTACCTTTAGGAATGTGTGTTGCCAGAACATTAGAATTCCAAGTAGCGAAGAGCATTGAGCCTTAAATCGGCAACGTATCAGATCATTGATGGAATTTTATTCAGGAAGAATTATGATGAAGTCCTTCTCAGATGTTTAGAGAAGGAAGATGCAAAAAGGGTCATAACTGAGTTACATGATGGGCCGGCTAGAGACCATTTTTCTGGAGATACTACAACCCACAAGATTCTCAGATCTGGGTACTATTGGCCCATGTTGTTCAAGGATGTTCATGTCCATGTTAGAAAGTGTGATATCTGCCAGAGGTGTGGGGGAAGATAAGCCAAAGCAGCAGGACCATTGAAGTCGGTTATGATAACTGAACCATTTGAGCAATGGGGAATTGATATCATTGGAGAAATAAAACAAAATTCTTCCTTGTAGCACAAATATATTTTAACGGCAACTGACTACTTCACTAGATGGGTTGAGGCCATTCCACTACGTAAGGTCAATGAAGATGCGGTCATGGATTTCTTGCAGGATCATATTATGACAAGGTTTGGGGTTCCAATTTCCCTGGTTTTTTATAGTGCCACTTATTTTCTTCCATTAGATTAACTGCATTTTCTCATGAAAAAGGAATTAAGTTGCATTATTCTGCCAACTACTACCCACAAGGAAATGGTTTGCAGAATCTACAAACAAGAATTTGATTAGGATCTTAAAAAAGATTGTTATAGAAAACCAGAGAAGTTGGCATTTAGTGCTACCAAATGCTCTTTGGGATGATAGGGTCACACCCAATAATTCCTTAGATGTGTCACCATATACACTTGTTTATGGAAAAGAAGCTATACTTCCTCCTAACATTATGCTACCGTCTTCCATAATAGCCCAAGAGTCTAAAGGCACAGACAACGAAATCCTACAACTTAGAATTTATAATCTTTTGAAGGCGGAAGAGTCTAGATCTAGAGCCAATGAACGTTTTAAGCAACAACAGGAAGTAGTGAAAAGGTGGTTTGATAAGCACAAAGCTGGAACAAGGGAATTTGAAGTGGGAGATTTGGTTCTTAAGTGGGATCACCCACATGATGAAAAGGGAAAGAACACGAAGTTTCAACAGTTATGGGTAGGTCCTTTTTAGATTGTAGCAAAACTTGGCCCCTCAACTTACAAATTGCAAGATTTACAGGGGTGGGAAGAGAACTTACCAGTTAATGGTTTAGTTCTCAAACCTTATTTTTCCTAATTTTTGTTTGTTTGTTGTTTGTACATAAATAAATTGATTTGTTGTTTTACTTTGATTTATTTCATTCTTGTTTTCTTCAGTTTAGTTTTTGCTTGGTTTCAATAAAAAGAAGCAAACTTTTGGTTGCGTGGAGGACATCAAAGTTCTGGATAAACTAAATCCTTGATTATAAGACTGTGTATTATTGTTTATCTGATACAATTTCTTCTAGTTTAGCATTTTTCTTAAATGGCTATGAACACATTGAAGTCCTGCTTAATCCCTGTAAAATAACTCAAGATTAAAAGGTCCGGAACACTATTTCGAGGCTCCATCCATTTCACATTTAAAAAATTTCCTAAGGTGTGACAGCAAAAGACCCACGTAAAGGAAGCAGGGTAAACAGTATATTATATATAAATGATCCCATGCCAAGAATTGAAAGCCAAAAGGCTAATAAGATTCAAAACTCCTAAGAAAGCAATATGTATCAAACAAAGTACTGAATCTTATAAGTACAAAATTGCCAAAAGTTATTCTCCGTCCGTGAGCTGAAAATTAAATACATTTTTCACACAAAAGGACACTATGGATAGAAGAGCCTGAATAACAAATTCAGAAAGAAAGGCATGAGGAGGACTCAAAAGGACAAAAAAGTCCAGAAGCACAAAAAGTACAAAATGGCATGGGAATGTGAAACAAATGAATATTTATATTTACCATATGTTACAATCCTGTGGTGTCCAAACTGAGGCTTCCTGAAGATAGAGGTGTATAAAAAAAAAAAAAATCATATCCTTGGCCTCGAAAGAGTTATCTTGACTTTGAAGTCTTAGTTTCCATCTCCTAAACAGGACTATCATCAATGATTTAAAAGTACATATATTTTCCATTATGGAAATCTAAACATCTAGAAGAATTCAACATGTTAGTTTTTATTGTCAAAACAGTCTGTTACTTAAGGAAGAAATTGTCCAGAGATATGGGTTCACCAGATAGTCGCCAATTGTTGCAGCTGCAACTTTTCCCAAATTTTCTAAAATTTTGGGCCCTCCTTTTAAAGTTTGTCTTGCTTGGATTTGTTTTGGAAGGCTGAACTATATTTTTTTGCTACGAATTTGGATCATAAGGTTGATTTGAGGTCAATTGTTTTTCTTTCAGTTCGATCTAGAACCGTTAATGCTTTCAACTATGAGACTTAGCATTTTATTTTTTCTTTTGATAGTTGGTTTTATCACTGTTAGAGCAGTGTTGAAGATCGAATCGGGGTTTTAGCTCTATATGCCGTCACTATTCGGAGATGAAACGAATTGTTTTAACCATTCGGAGATGAAACGAATTGTTTTAATCGCTGCATAACTTTAAAGTCTCCCGAGCACTTATTGTTTTCATGATCTTCGCGTATTACTGATTTTTTCTGATCTCTATCAGGAATCCATTGATGTGTGAATAGAGGCACTAGTCCTTTATGTTGCCTCTGTTTTGGATGGCAGATTGCAAGCACTCTGACAGAAGCTCCTTTCTTTGCTAATCCCACGGGTTTATTGCTTTTCATTTGTTTTTCTTCATCAGAGCAGTTATGACTTTGGGAGGAAACATTGTCTCTTTGATTCCCACCATTGCGATTCCTTAGCAGACTAGTTGTCCGATGCTATAACAGTTCCGACCTCCGCTTTATTTCGCTGACGATTTGTTTTGCTCCAGAATCCTTAGACCATGGGTCACCCACCATTGCGGAATTTTAGTGAACTAACCATCCGACGTTACGTGTTCTATTTCGCCGATAAGGATTTTATCTGCCCGATGCTTAGTTTTTCTCGTCGGTAGGGTTTTCCCGTCGTCGTTGTGAGTTTTTAACTTATTTCATAAGTGACAAAAAGTTCTATGTTTTTTATCAAGTTAAGGTTTTCACGTTGAAAACGCAATACCATTTTTCACCTTTAACACTTATTTTTTGGTAGTAAGGTGTATGTTTATTTGGATAAATGATGAGTTTTTCATTTCAATTGCAGAAGAAACCTAGGAGATTTTTTAGATTTAGTTGATGATTATTTCTGCAAAGAAGACATAGCAGAAGGGAGTTGCTTGAAGAAAGGAGAAGCTAAAGCATAAAGAAGCAGAGATGCTACTCAAGGAAAAGAGGAGAGCGAAAATATGAGACCCACAGGGTCTCAAAAGGACCAACAGATTACTAAGCATAATCATTAAGAGCAGTGTCTCAGGCTTGGGAAGTTCGTCAGTTACCAAGCCGGTCCCTTTTTACAAAGTGCCTGTAAATCTTAATCTTAATTTGAAATATAACGTTTGTATGAATCATGAGCACTCATAAAAGACAAAATCATAAGACTAAAACGTTCGGGGGAGCCCAAAGGTCACAGGGTGGAGGCAATCCAAAGGTTTTTCTATTTTTGTATAAATATAGGAAAGTTTGAGAGAACTGGGACTTTTTCCCAGTTAGACTTGTGAGAATACATTGTAAGAGGAACTATTTTTTCTTTGCAATAGATAATTACAATTTTTCCTGTTGGAGAAAGCTTTGGTGGAATGTTCAAATGCTATGCAATGGATGTTGTTGAAGGGGAACTATTTTGTTTTCNTTTTTTTTGCAATAGATAATTACAATTTTTCCTGTTGGAGAAAGCTTTGGTGGAATGTTCAAATGCTGTGCAATGGATGTTGTTGAAGGGGAACTATTTCGTTTTCA
>LPNX010771299.1:43755-64066 GCA_001517045.1 Pseudotsuga menziesii
GATGAGAGGTAAGAACCTGCGCATCACATTGTGACTTCTCCTCATACTCTTGATCAATCTGCATTTTTAGATAGGCACTTGCATATCACACTTAAAGCTAAAAAATACAAAAATATACACAGTGGACCGAACCGCAACCGATAAAACATTTTATTACCTGACCTACGTTAGCCGGACCATAAATCGAACAGATTCCCCATACCAAACAGTCACAGGCTAGTTGGGAACGTCTACTGGGGAGAATCCCTTGCTGTTGTTGCCTGGGATTTTCTAAGCCTCAACACATTCACATGACAAGTTTAAAAGGCATAATTAAAGTATGATTTTCTCTTTCATGTCACTATCAAAAACACACTTTTGCAGTTGATATACAAGCATTTCATACATTATCATTCTGAACAGTGGCATATAGTCCACTCAAAACTAGCATTCAATGTGCACAATGCAAGAAAACATAACATTCAATATGAATACAATTATGTAAAATTGGAATTATCCAAAACATATAAAGTAGAATTTCATCTTTTACAATCATACCCATGAATGCATTTATATCAAACATTGAAAATTAATAGCTATACACCATCCTCTTCCCAAGTAATAACTTCAATTTGCATACATGTGAGCATGAGAGGACTACTCATTCAAACACATATGATATCTACTAAATCAAATGCACACATAACACTCAATGGATTTACTGCTAAGTATCATTAAAAATACCAAAATACCACCTAGATGGATTATTTTAACATTACTTAAACTTTTTCATCACAGTCATAAAACAATTTCATTTCAACAATCATCTACACAAACATGGTTAAAAGTTATCTTAAATTTTAAGGATGATCATCCTAAGGACAAGGTCAATGATTTTAAACACATTTACTAAGAAACATAGATACCAAATAAGGATAATTATCATCAATAATTAAAGTGTTTATCCTTCTAGGTGAATAACCATCACTCAACAAGCTACCAAACTCAACAATCAATAATGAGCAACATTCAAACATCTTAGGGATTTGAAAGGGTGGAAATCATTAATTTGTAATGGATATACAATATATGATAAAATGTAAACACTTACATCAACATTTATACATTTTCACAATAATCACAAATCATTCTTAAATTCATCATACAACTCAACACAACACTCCCATACAATTTTAAATATGGAGAATGTAGCTAGTTTCTTTGTATCGAACATGACATGTACATAACTTTAACATAGTACCAAAAACATTGTCATTTAATTTCATTGAACCCATACAACCCCTAGTGTTGTAACTAATATATCTAATACCAATTTGTAACGTACCTTCATACCAAATAGTAAAAACTAATGGCAATGGTATGAAAATTATTATTATTAATATTTTTTTAATTGAACACAATCACATGAGGATTATGCCAAAAATAATAATCATATGATTTAAATTCTCTCACACACTGTCAAAAACACAACATAATGTGAATCATTTTCAACAAAACAATTTTACAACTAAGCACATAGGCCTAAGGCCCTTCTATAGAACCTTGTTTTGATACTACATGTAATTCCCCAACTCTAGCACTAAGTCACTAAATTGGGAGAATCATACTTTCAATCATAAAGATATTTTTCTTGTCAAGATAAATTCCAACCCTATAGACAATGCAAATCATCTTTTTGAAAAACATAAGACAAAGTTTTATCTTAAGTATTGGCAAACCTTTTACTACTCAAATTAGCATTAACTCACCATTGCCAACACGTTCTTGTTTATAAGAATAAGAATGTAAATAGTACTCAAAGTTTGGTTTGAGTTCAAACAACAATTGATAGAAGATAAACTGAATAGAGTTACAGCCATACCCAAGTAGTGGCTTATTGAGTCAATGTTAACTTGGGATTTGATTTCTCCAAATATCACTATATGCATCAATTGGCATAAAAAGAAATTGATTTCTCATTATCATTGGAATTCAATTGCAATAAACAAAAAAATTATTTTTTCAATGCAAGGATGACAACGATTCATAACATGGGAATATATGAAGTTTATGAACAAAATGATATAATCCAACCAAGTCAAAGGGAGAGGAAGTCGATAATGGATATAGTAACAATAAAATCGTTTTATTTCCCAACAGTATCATCCACAAATATTGGTGATTATGGATCATAATTTCCTACATAATTCATTTACCCATAATATCATTCATTTAAAAATCAAGATACAATACTAGAAAGAAAAAACGAAGCAAAATTCCTCTCTCAATTTGATTTGCATACTAACTGGGAATTCAAGTGAAGGAAGAAATGCTTTGAGCATCAAATAATATACACATCAAGACAGTAATCCCATAACATAGATCACACATTTTAAAGGAAATGAAGCATCATTTTATGTGATAAAAGTCATCTTTAACTAAATCATTATAGATACCTTTCTCAAACACTTAAAGGAAAACCTCCAAGACAAATAGTGAGACATTTTGACAAACACTTTGAGGGAAACCTCAAACAAAGGAAATTGGATCAATCAAGTTAAGTGTGTATTTCACAAGAAAATTCACACAACCATTGAAGTATCACTTGTTAACAAAGTTGATGGAATGTTTTAAATTTTAAACAACTCTTCATAGTTTAAATAATGTGAAATGTATGGGTTGTCTGATTCTACATCCATATCTATCAAATATAATTTAGAAGTTAAACCCATATCATATGTCTTATACATGCGACAATGAAACAAACAATTATCAACATAATCCACTCAAGTAATCAGGCTCATGACAAAGTAAATACTAATAATTAAGCACATGTATTATTTTCAATGCCTATTGACATCATCTACTCTCAAACCACAATGGATATATCACAACCACGAGGTTGATTAATTCAAAGTGAAGTTTCCCAAAAAAGATCTAGAAAAAAGGTCCATGTTACAAAGATAATATATCACAAATGACAACATGGGTATCTGATATTTTAGTGAGCATGTTAATATGTGCTTTAGGACTACCAAAGAAAATTCACACCTACCCATTTTATATTGTGTTAGGTATAGATAATATTTATGGTGTGTTATGCACATTCTTACAGTGTTAAAAACCCAAGAATTTTGTTATTTTTAAAGATACATTGCGGCTAAGTAATGAACTTTTTCACATTTATAAATCCATTCCATAAACATTAATTAAACTCTTATAAGTTTTAGTAAATTCATAGCACCCATTTATCAATCATAACAAGATAAGGGAGCATTTCTCTTAGTTTTTTTTTCAAATAGTTGTCATCCAAGAAATGTGAATATTGTAGTATACATGTTTTGCACATGAATTCATCAAAACTAAACATACATCATTTGCATGAAATTTTATTTGAAATATCATGATAATAATATCATTGACTAATCATCCCACGCTAATAAATTCACAAATAAAAAATATTAAAGAATACACTTATCTTTTCGAAGATGAAGCTCCAAGGAAACTTATTTTGGGAAGGGAATGATTTCCTCACAACCATAGGTTATTCCACTATAGAATTTCATCCTCATGCTATCTATGAGAACAAAAAGGAAAATAATATTGGCAAGGTTTCCAAAACCCCTATTCTTTCCACTAAAGTCTTCCAGTTTACCAACCAAGCAAGTCTCTACTGGATATTTGTTTAAACTCTTATCTAGGAACCTTTATTAATTTGCATTAGAGGAAATTTCAACTCAAAATGGGCCTCCTAAGGAAAATTAACAAAATAATAGTTAAAATAATAAAATAATATTTATTAATTTTGGAGAAAGCAAAGAAAAAACTACTTTTTTGTTCGTATTTTCGACATATCTCCCTATGTTTTTACTCAAATTTTGCTCGAGGGAGCTCATTGGATGTAGAATTAAATTATGTATCCAACGAGTACCCACTTGACATACTTTTTATGGGCTCCGCTACCCCAAAAACAAGAAATAACTGAAAAAACATGATGATGACATCATCATCATGTTTTTTTAGGTATTTCTTGTTTTTCAGGTAGCGTGCCCATCAAAAGTATGTCAAGTGGGTACTCGTTGGATGTGGAATTTAATTCCTATTCTGCATCCAACGAGCTCCCCCGATCGAAATTTGAGTAAAAACACATGGAGATATGTCGAAAATACAAACAAAAAAGTTGTTTTTTATGATACCTATCCCCAAATTTATATTAAAAATTTGTTTAAGAGGTGCTCCCTTTTTTAATTTTAAATCATTTTGATTTGATAATACATGATGACATGGATATTGTATTATTTTTGGAAGGCCCATTTTAAATTGAAATTTCCTCTAATGTAATGTTATTTCGTTGGTCCCCTTATGTCACTAATCTCACCTAGAAAATTTTCTTTCATCTCAAAATGGTTAGTATGAGATTTTGGTTGAGTTTTCTTCCTTCAAACCCTTCTTTTCTCTCCAATAACTCTTTTTTTCCAAGCTTCCTTCTCCCCATTTTAATTTCCAACCATGAATGAGAGAAATGAGTGTGAGTGGGGAGTCTTCCCTCCACCCCATTCATGGATCCATAAAGGTAAGAATTAGTTACTACAAAATAATATCTATGCATTTTTGGAATATGATTACTAAGTTTTCATGTTTAGATTTCCTCTTCCATTTAACTAGGGTCTCAATTCAAGTTTGGTATAAAATTAAGGATAAATGAAAATAGGAAAATCAAATCAAGGATGTTTATGGATAAGTTGAACTATCATCATAAGGCATAGGTAATTACCCAATTAGACCCCCTTACATTTCCTTCTAGTGGACTCATAGCCCCATCAGTCATCTTTGGAGACTTTCATCAATATTAAAATTATCATGTTTGGAAGTGTTCATAACCACCATGGAATTTACCTCATGGTGTTAAGAAACACATAATAAATAAAAACATAATTAAAATATATAAAAGATCAAGAATAAAGTGTTTAAACCAAGGTTTTGCATTCTCCCATAGTGGTGTATCCATGTGAGGATGAGAAGAAGTTAGTTGTTCAAATACCACCCAAGCATAATAAAGTTAAACTAGACAATAAGCAAGAAGTTCATAATGGAATTGATGAGGAGGATGGCTTAGAGAGTTCATACTAGGAGGAAGAAACACCAGCTCAAAAATTGGGAGGTCGACTTGAAAAATGATCCAACTAGCAGTTGGAAGGTTGTCAAGATTTGACAAAGTCTAGCACTTTGACTGCTTCGCCTGCCTTGACAGGTTCTCCTTGAAAAGTCTGCCTCAACAGATCAGTCTCGACAAGTTCGCCTTGACAGGTCCACCTCGACGGTTGAACTTCTGAACCGTTATAACTTCTCTTGTAATTGAACGTAACAAGTAGTCACCCAAGCATCTCAGCAGGATAAATAAGCATGTACACTAATGTAATATACAACAATTCTGATTCCTCCATATTTCATGGAGAAGAAGTAATAAATTGGTTCGAATTCTTGCATTTTGTTTGTTCATATACTTTCTGCCAACCTAAGTGGATTTCTTGCTTTGCTAGTTCTTTTTATATGATTCCTCCATAACAGAGATTGACTCATTCAATCGATTGTTGTCCCCAGTGTGCACCTGGGCACAGCCTGGATCATTGATATCAAAGCAAAATATTGTCCAGAGCTTAAGTTACATAAGCACTTCCATTGAAGTTATTTAACTTATGCATGTTCAAACACGCTCACAAACTCAACTACACAAGAAGACACTTCCTTTGAATTCAGAAAATATGGCCAAAGAAGCAGACAATAGACATGCAACTGATGAGACAGAGAAACTCATAGAAAAAGCACTAGCTCAGCAGCGGACCGAAATGTTCACCCAGTTCAGTGAGATTCTCATGCGATTTACTTCTAACTCCAGGGAATTGTCGACATGACATTACTTCGATAAAAGCAGCCCCTTCAAAGTGCAAATGAATCTGGACATATTGAACCGTGAAGGAAATATTGGAACAGAATCCGTCGACAATTGGGTACAACAACTGGAATCTTACTACGCAGTGAATCAATTCTCCGAAGCGAAAAACATCACCATTGCATCCTTAAAGATGTCAACCTCTATACATTGTTGGTGGGAGAATCTATCGACAAAGATGGAAAAAGAAGAGGACCCCATCGACACATGGGTAAAATTTGTCAAATATGTCGAAAAGGAGTTCTACCCACCCAAGTATCTTGAACAACGGTATAAGAAGTGGCAACAGCTAAGGCAATGGAAAGACCGGTCCGTACAAAGTTACACCAACAACTTCTATCGACTCATGGATAGAATTGGTGTCCAAGAAGAGGAGAATTTTCAGAAAGACAAGAGGGATTGCAGTAGACAAGCTCCTACCGAGAAATGGTGTGATTATAATAGTTCAGCATGGCATGATATGTTAGAATGCAAAGCTCGAAAGACATTTTTGGAAAAATTGTCAACATTCGACTTGTCCGAAAGAAACCTGGTAGAATCTGATCCAGATGCATCAACCCTCTTGGCTTTGACCTCGACCACTTCGGCATCCTCGACAATCGTCGATGAGGAGGAATGAGAACTCATTTTCCATACATGGATATGGGTTTAGAAAAATCCATTACATCTGATTATGGATAATGGTAGCTAGAAGAACTTTGTTTCTGAATACCTTGTGAAGAAATTAGGTCTTGTCACCACTCCACATCCTCATCCTTACAATATCGGTTGGATGAAGGATGGGAAGGAACTAAGGATCACTCGCCAATGAAAAATTGCCTATTTCATTGATCCTTTGAAGATGAAGTACTCTGTGATGTGGCACCACTTTCTGTAGCCGATGCCATGTTCGGTAAACCCTACCTATGGGATCGACACGGTACATATCAGTCATGGCCTCAGAAGGTGATTTTCAAAATGCAGAATCAATAGTATGACATACCAGAGCGACAACCCACGTTAATGGTTGCTATGGTATCTTCCAAAAAAATAAAGAAGCTTATCAATCATGCTCAAAAGTTTGCATTAATCATGATCAAGCATCAACATTCTAGGAGGACTGCAGCAACGTGTTGACTTACCAACCAATGTAGCTGCCGATAACAACAATAGATCGAAAACATTCTTGAGGAATACCAGAACATATTTCAAGCACCAAACGGAGTACCTTTTCATTTTCAGGTGAAACACTCCATTGAACTTGTTCATGGTTCTTCATTAACTAACTCATTTTTTTACAGAAGATCCATTCTCGAAAATGAAGAGATTCACAGGAAAATCCAGGAGTTAATTGACAAGGGTCATATCTTCCCCAGCTCCTCTCCTTGTGGAAGTCTAGTCATCTTAGTTCCAAATAAAGAAGGGACTTGGCGCATGTGCATCGACTATCGGGCTCTCAACAAAATTTCAGTGAAGATCAAATACCCTCTTCCATGGATTGATGAACTCATCGACAATGAAAGGTGCTAATTTCTTTACAAAACTTGACCTCTTGTCGGGATACCACCATATTCCAATTGAGTCCACCGATGTATGGAAAACGACTTTCAAGACCAAGGAAGTATTGTTTTAATGGTTAGTCATGCCTTTCGGAATAACCAATTTACCTGCAACCTTCATGAGATATATGGATGACCTTCTACAACCTTTCATCAGTAAATGTGTCATTATCTATCTCGACGATATATTTATTTTCAGTTGATCATGGGAAGAACATGTCAAATAACTTCGACAAGTTTTCGACACACTCCAGCAACATCGACTATATCTGAACATGGACAAATGCTCATTTGTGATGACCAGCATAAAATATTTGGGGTATGTAATTGACTCTATAGGCATTCATGTCGACCCAAAAAAAAGTACAGATCCTCAAATATTAGCCCATTCCTCAAAAAATTCATGAACTTAGAATTTTTCTTGGTTTGGCGAATTTCTATTGACGATTCATACTTGGATTCAACCACATCACATGGCCTTTGAATCAATTAACAAAAGGAAATGGGAAAATTGTCTTCAAATGGACATCGACACAATAACAAGCTTTTGAACAAATAAAAAACAAGCTTTGTAATGCACCAGTACTTATGTTTCCTGATTTGCATCATCCCTTTGATATTGAGATGGATGCATTGGACTATGCCCTCGGCGCAGTGATCACTCAGTCAGGTCACCCAGTCGTATTTCATTCCGAGACTTTCAGCGACACTGTTAGAAGGTACTCGACGTATGAAAAAGAATTGTACGCCATTATGCAAGCTCTTAAGCAATGGAGACAATACATTCTTCGCAAGGAAATGGTCATCCTCACTGACCATAAACCTTTGTAGTTCACTCCGTCCCAGTCGAAACTACAGACAACTTGACAACTCAAATGGATTAATTACCTGCAACAATTTCAATTGGTAATTAAGTATCAGAAAGGAAAATCCAATGTCGCAGCCGATTTTCTCAATAGACCACCCATTACTCTATTGTGTACAGTGATGAGTATGCAAGGTTATGACACCACTACTTGGCCATATTATATTCAATAGACTGTGGTTTCTCTATAATCTATCAACAACTCTAAACCGACATGTTGTCGACTACCGACTACTTCTTGAAGGACACCTTTCTATACAAGCTTGGAAAACTTTGTGTACCGACCAATGAGCATTGATAGAAGCTCATTTGGGACACGCACTACAACAAGACATAAGGACATTTTGGAGTCACAAAAACACTTGTTATCCTTCAAAAGTATTTTTATTGGCCTTCACTTAAATATGAATTCCACAAGTATATTCGATCGTGCGTGGTTTGTGCCATTGCTAAACCACTGAATCGACGACAAGGAATGTACATGCCCCTTCCAGTTCCTATTTAACCATGGGAATCTATTTCTATGGACTACTTGATGGGATATCCTACTACCAAACATCATCATGACACGATATTAGTAGTAGTCTATAGATTTTCCAAGCTGGCTATACTCATACCATGCAAGAATACCACGACAGCACAACAGAATTCTCAACTCTTCTTTGAACATATGTGGAAACATTATGGCCTCCTGACGACCATTATTTCCAACAAAGATGCTAGATTTGTCAGCACCTTTTGGAAAACTCTTTAGAAACAACTGTATATGAGACTTTATTTGTAGACAACCTTCTATCCGTAGACAGATGGATAGACAAAATTTGCAAATTGCTTAGTCGTACAATTTCTTCAAATGTACAACCATGAGCATCGTCGAACATGGGATGACATCCTTCTATACATACATCACAGCTACAATCATTCTCAACACATCTATACAGGAAAGAGTCCATTTGAGATCTATTACGAATTTCAACCATCAGCGCCTATCTACTTAATCAGTTCCTCGACACTGTCGAACGACACTGAATTCGAAGGATGAGAAGTGGAGAAATCATTGAAGTTCAGAGATCAAATATACAACATACATAACTAAGCACATGAGATGTTGCAATGAGCGAAAGAAAAATCTAAGGCCAGACACAATAAACATCGTATTCCTCATTCACTTCAAATTGGGAATGATCCAACCAGTAGTTGGAAGGTTTTCAAGCTTCAAAAAATTCTAGAACTTTGACTTCTTCATCTTCCTCTACAGGTCCATCTCGACAAGTTTTCCTTGACAGGTCCACGTCGACAGATCAATCTCAACAAGTTCACCTCAATAGGTTCAGCTTGACAGGTCCGCCTCGACGATTGAACTTCTGAACTGTTATAACTTCTCGTGTAACTGAACGTAATGAGTAGTCACCCAAGCGTCTCAGTATCCTATATAAGCATGTACACTAACGTAACCTACAACAACTATGATTCCTCCATCTTTCATGGAGAAGAAGTAATAAATTGTTTTGAATTCTTGAATTTTTTCTGTTCATATAATTTATGTCGACCTAAGTGTATTTACTGCTATGTTGGTTCTTTTTATATGCTTCCGCCATAACAGAGCTAGACTCATTCAGCCTAATGTTGTCCCCAGCATGCACCTGGCCACGACTTGGATACAAAAACAAGGAAATCGTATAGGTTTAATTATAATGTATCTGAATTTAGATGTATATTTATTTATCTACTAACATTGGAAAACCTAGAACCATGGAAGAGTCAATGGACATGGATGATAAGGAGTCTAGGAGAGGGCCTTCAATTATTTGGGAGGTACTTATGAGTATTCTATTTGTTATTATTGTAATGTTTTATGACACCCACACTCAATGGACAGAAAAGGTTATGTGGATTTCGATCGGATAGGGGATGAAAATAAATGAGATCTACAAGTGGATATGTGTTTTTATGATTTAGTGGAGTAGTGAGCTATATGAGCAAATAATATGTTGTGATTTCTTTGTCCACTACAAAGGCGTAGTATATGGCAGTGCCTCATGCCTATAAGGAGGCAATTTGGCTTATGCAATTGTGTTCATATGAAAATTTAAGTTAGATGACTATTATAGTTCACTGTGGTATTAAAAATTCCTCTTATCTAGCTAAGAATCTAACCTATCATGCAAATACAAAGAAAATTGTTTTCCAGTACAATTCCTTTTAAGAATGGTAAAATATGGAAAGGGGATACTAGAGAAAAATGACACTATGGAAAATGTTGTCGATGAATTGATGAAACTGATGAGAAAGGTAGATTCAAATGGTGTTGTGAGTCTATAGCCCTTATGGCCCCTATCAATTATCTCACAATGTGATGCATTCTCTTTATACACCTTCAAGGTATATGACAAGTGGGATAATGTTGGGACATGTGTCTAATATACGTTTGCTTTTGAGTAGGTAAGATTGTTGAGATGTAGTAGATAATAAAATCTTGTGCAATAACAAGGAATAATTTTTATTCAGTAGTAGGGAATAATTTATAAGTAGCAAAAAATAAGTGTATATCAATAGAATGTAATTAATGCTAAGTAGAAGTAGTTGGACAAAGAATTCTTGGTAGTTTCTGTCATATAGAATTGGAAAACCTTAAATAATCTATTTTTCTTTTGTGCATATTTATTAAGTTCTATGGTTAGAGGGAATGGTTTTCCTGAGTTTTACTTGTTTATATGCTACCAAAATTCCTTTGGGATGCTTATGTGACTAGGTACTTCTTATGATGCCATAGAGACCACAAGCACTTTCCTAACTAAACACTACCATAACACATTTGTTCATAAAGGGGTATTTTAAATTTGGACAATTCCAAGCAATATGTTGGTCTGTAATAAAGGGTAGAAAGGTTTTTAATTATTAGTTAGCAATATAGGTCTTGGGGTGGAGGTGGTCTACAAGGTTGGGGTGTGACTGGGATAGTATAAACCTATCTCAAAATCCTACCAAAGTATTTTCCACCTCCTCGAGATTGAGAAATCCTCTTCCACTTGAAATCTTCTTCCTTTGAGAAACCCTCTTTCACCTAAAACCATTTTACTTCGAGCCTACAATTTTGCATTTGCATAATAATTATATTTGGTATCCTCTAAACTTTGATTCTATATATACTTTATAATTTGATCTATTCAAGTCTCTTCAAGGTTAAATCTATAAATAGAATCATGAAAGGTTAAATATATAAATAAAATCATGAATAAGCATTGACAACTTGTTAAACTAAAAATATTGAGGCATATTGTGGAGAATTCATTGGTATGTTGTAATTTGTATAGTTTAAGGGTAAATAGAAAAGATTCAACTTCTAGTGGAAGATGTAAATTAAACGTGCATTGTCATTAAAACATAATGCAACAAAACCCACTAATCAAAATATAGAAGTTGTGCCAAATTTGCACATAGAAAAGTCAAATTTTAAGTGGTTCTTTCGTTAGGACATAATACAAAAAAATATAAATTAGTAAGTTTAGTACTTGGCACATAATACATAAGTATAGAACTTTTCCATCCTCTCATTTTCCATAATTTCATAGAGGAAGAAGTCATCTTCAAGCTAAAATGTCCAAAAAGGATAATTCTTAGTGATTTTGTGACGATACTTCTCAACATGACCAATACTAGATTTTCTATGTAAGTATTAGATGGATCAATTTTTTCTTAGGATAATATTAATTTTGTTTGCAAATTATATTCAATTAAGTTTAAACATAATGAATGTGTGTAGGTTATTTCTTAAAACTAGTGTAAGAAAATATTCATAAAAATTAGTTAAAATTAAAATGTCCGTATCTCGTAAATAAACTAATGTAAAATTATTTTAATATATTTCTTTTACACACTTTAAGTTTTAAAAAATAAAAGAATAATCATAACTATTGATGTCTAATATGATATCTAAAAGAAATATGTTAATTTTATAATTCTCATATAACTTAGATAAAAATCATAGAGTGTTTCCATTATTGGGATTGAATTGGGTTTTTAATAAGTTCTTTCTTTTTTATTGTTGTGGTATATTTTAAATAAAATTCAATGATTATTTACATTTTTATAATATAATAAAGATAATTGTCTTCTAAAAAATATAAATAAAATATTTTTAATTAAATTTTAATGGAACTTTAATTATCTTCTAAAAAACATAAATAAAATATTTTTAATTAAATCTTAATGTAACTTTAATTAACAACTCAAAGATTATCCTTAACATGAATTGGTGTGAAAGCCTTGAAAATCAAAGTAGGAAATTACTTTTTTTTCTAAAGAAAGCAAGAAATTTCCACATATAGCATTTTGTTTTCATCTAGCTATGAAATTTGTTTGGACTCTTTTTTATTGGTTAAGAAAATAAGAACTATTTGGCATGGTTACCTCTATTTTATATAATATAAAAATATTGTTATTTTTTTGAAAAAACAAATTAAATCTACTTTGATGTTTAAAGAAACTCTTCTACTCTTACATAAATTATTGACTAAATTGTGTGTGATTGATATCCTCAATTAATTGTATTAAAATGTTTTTTTTTTATATTAAAATATTTTTTTGTTATAGCCGTTTTAAAAACTTTAGTTATATGTCCCAAAAAAACATATGTAAAAAAAAACATGTTTCTTTGAACATGAAACAATGATGACGACTACCAATAAGGTTCTATTGGTGATATCCCCCAAAAAACTTGTTTCTTTAGTCATGTGATAATGATTAAATTGCTATAAATAAGGTTATAATGGTAATGTCTAAAAAAGCATGTTTCTTTAAACATCAAATAATGATTGGACATGTTTCTCATGGTGAAAACCAAGAAAACATGAATGGGCTATCTAGCATATCACTTTCTTAATAAAATAGAGAATATTTTAATTGAAAAACATTTATTAAAAAAGGCTTAACAAAATGATTTGGATGATATTTTTCAATATCTAATGTAATTATGAATATTATTTTAGTATCTTATGAATGAACTTTTTATGTTACAATTTCATTTAGTAAATCTTTTTTAACAAAGATACTCTCATAAATGATAATCATTCATTAATTATTTATTAATACATGAATATAAAGCTTTGTTTTTCTTTTAGAAAGGTTTCTTTTATTACTAAATTATATACATTCACACCATAACTTTAATTTTATTTTCTTCTATTTTTTTCTTTAAAAAACACTTATTTTTTTCATTCTATTTTTATGATTTTTTTTTTCAATACTTCCTTCTTTCTTTGACTCTACCAAAATCAATTATAGTATGTATTTCAAATCGTAAGTTTGAATTTTATTTTTATTTTGTGTCTTTCAAGACTTAGTTTGAATTGTGGTTTTATTTTTCATGCTCTTTATTTTTATTTTTTTTTCTTCTCTACTCTTTTTTTTATTCTTCTAAAGTTGCTTATCATACTCCTTTTTGAATTTTTTACTATAAATTAACCGTGTTTTATATATATATAACCTTGGATTATGAGCTTTTCTTCAATCATATATATATATATATAATCTAAATTTATGAGTTTGTCTTGAGTCATTGAAAGTTATATATAGCCTTGAATTATAAGCTTCTCTTGAGTCATTGAAAGTTACCTGGTCCTTGGTGATTCGATACGGAGGGAAAACGATAGAGCAAATATAACGATAGATGCAGATAGAAAGTTTATTTGATAGAGATGGGTATTCAGTCTGATTTTATATATATATATATATATATATATNAAAGTATAAACTGATGCAAAGTACAAAGACACAGTGATCCGAAATACATAGATTATTCCACATAAATATATGGAGAATTTTATTGATTGATGGAATATTTAGAAAATAATCTCCGATTAATGACTCATAAAAGAAGAGTCGATCATATAACTCATGAGTGCACAATTTATTTACTGCTCGTATGCACGCAATACGGTTCGTGATTTTAAACAATGGGCTGATCAACTCTACGCCGGTCGCGATTGATAATACCTCATTATCCCAAAACAAAGGAGACACAAACAGCCTTCTCCGTCTTAGAAACGTCTAAAGCGTCTAACATTTATGAATATGTTTCTGCTTCGTGAAATAGCATCCAGTCGACAAATACATCGAAAGAAATCATATCCTAAAAAATAGAATAGAACATATAAAGACTGCAGCTTGAATAAACAATGATTCATAGTACTGAACCTTGTATGGTAGGTCTGTATTACAAGTGGAAACTTACTCTAATGATAATGATTTAACTATGCAGAAAGAGGAGATGGAGCCGAAGTGGGAGAAAGTGTTATGCCTCCAAAACCAATCGTTGCAGGAGGAACAGCAGATAACATAACCACCTCGCTTACCATCCGCCGGTTTCCGCTTCTGTGAGACTCGCATACGCGGGGCAAGTAAACACCTGCACATATTATATCTAAAAAAATCAATCATGGGCTAATTTAAACTATACCACATATACATATTCATAGCTAGCAGCTCCAGGTATTTCTCATGTAGTATACTTTTTAAAATCTGGTACAACATAGGGGGTATGAATTTAAATATAAAATAGTGGTTATGAGTACCTTCTCCTGCAGCAAGATTGAAGTAGAGGTCGATGATGTTGGGGCAGTTGTTGTAGCAGAGCGGAGAGCATAACTTGTTTGTGAAGCCACGCTCCGCTAGAGAATCGGTGGACATCCCCACTGTCATCCTCTCCACCCCACACGCGTTGATGCATTCGTCCGTTTCTATTAATTCATTCATATTCTCCGTTACAACAACCTCCGATGTCTGCAGATCATCAATTATCCGATCAATTTAGATGAACAGAGTACAAAATGGGAAAGTTGGGCAAAGGCAGTACATAACATACAGTAATCAATTAATCGAAAATTATTTAAACCCACCTGGCATTCATACTGCACGTTGCAATCCGCCATGATGGACTTCTCAAGCACGCAACGTGCTCCAGAAGACGACACAGAAAACGCGCAGACCTCCACGGGCAGCTTCTCGCATACTATTCCACCTGATATTCATCAATCAATCCAACGGTAAGTAAGTTTATAAATTAAAAGATTGTTAATTCCATTACCTGCAGTTATTATGATCTGATGATCAGAAAACCATAAACAGATGCTCAAAATAAAACAAAGTGAAATGAATGGTTACATACCGTAAACAACCTGCAGACTTATAAGGGAAAAAAGGGCTGAGATTGTCAAAAGAAGCCTCGCATGAATTGCCATTTCTGTATTGTTCTGAATCTCTGTTACCGCTCTGTTTTCTGTGTGTTATATGTATATGGGTGCCTTCTGTGTCAATCGAATTTAAAGAAGCAATAGCAGAAAATGGATCGAATAGTATGAGGATCAAGATGCCTATTCACTTCTACAATCACTTCTTGTATATATATATATATAAGGAGAAAGAGTGCAGAAAGAACAACTAATCCCGCGTGGAGACTTTTCAACGCGGAAGCCACCTTGCCGGTCGCCGAATTAGGCGAAGCCGTGTGGAATCGGGCAAATATTATTTTTTTTAATAAAATATGCGTGTACATTACTCAAATAAAGGTCTGTGGAAATACGGACTTTGAATAATGGTATATGGAAATGCTTGTTAGACCGCTTTCACAATGTGTGACTAGTTGAGGTGGGACCTCGTTTCACATAGAATTTCAATGGAAAAAGTTGGAATTTAAAATCCAATCCACTCGTCCAATCGTCAAATTTCATGGTTTTTCGTCAAAATTGATGGTTTTTCCAGCACTTTATTAAAGATTTGTGGAATTTCAGTTCAAAATATTGTAATTTCAAATCCAATCCACTCGTCAAAGTTGATAGTTTTTCCATCATTTTTATTGAAGATTTGTGGAATTTCAGTTCAAAAGATTGGAATTTCAAATCCAATCCATTTGTCAAATTTAACAATTTTTCAACATTTTATTAAAAATGTATGATGATCAAATTTAATTTCACACCGTATTTGACCCGGCGATTTATTTGCCCGGGAGGAGGTCTAATAGTTAGGGGTAAACGGTCATTTACGAATATTGCGCCATTTCTGTATGGAATTGATAATAGCCAAAACTCCGTGTTGAAAGTGGAGCAGAATTTGAATATTCCAAGTCGTTTGTTCTACAATGTGCTTGACTTGACTTGCTAATTTGCTGTAGCTTTATATATATGTAAAATATCAAAGCAAAGTAGACCGTGTGGAATGTGCATCGGAATTTGAATATTTTTGTTCTAGAATGTGCATGTGCTTGGCATGACTTGCTAATTTGCTGGAGCTTTTGACTTTTAAATAAATTATAATTTACAAAACGAATACATTATAAAAGGGATTACCTACAACAAATTTGATGTGACTAGCTAATTTGTTGGAGCTTTAAACTTTTAAATAAATAATTTACAATTATAGTAAAAATTGAAACCAATACATTATAAAAGGGACTACCTACAACAATTTTTTTGACATCAGAGGGCAGCATGCATACCAGCCACGCCCTCTTTTAATGTTTTCAGTGTACTCCAAGTTTATGGCTAGAATTTAGAAGGCTTTATACATCTAGATTTTACAAGATATTATTACTTATCGAAGTTTTAAATGTTAATTTTTTTTAATATGTTTTTTTATTAAGTTAATGTTCATATATTTAGATGAAAAATATTCAAAACAAAATTTACATTTTAACTGAACACTGTCACAATCATTGCAATCATTGATAGCGACCATTAATCATTAGAGGTATCTCACTCAATGATGCATAATATGACAAAACCATTGTAATAAATAGTATCAATCTCATATGGGCCTAACCTTTAGAATGTTTGAACCTAGAATCATACAAAAGGGCTTAATCACCTACTTACGAATTATTTTTCTTGATGAACTTGTCATGCCACTTTGTTCTTTGTTGTTGAACAATCGCAATTTGTAAGACAACTTGACGAATTTTATCAAGCGCATCAATTTTCTCCAAATAGTGTTTTTGATCTTTTAAAATGTCCAATCCAACCTCCAATATATTTCTTAATGGTTTTACTTCAAACTCAATATGAAGTGCTACATTCTTACCATATACAAGCTCATAGGATGTGAAGCCAGTGGTGTTGTGTTAGGTAGTTTGGTCAACCCAAAGATCTTTTGGAAGTATATTGGCTCAATATCTACAATGAATCCACAGAGTCTTAGTCAAAATGGACTCTAGAACTCTATTGGTAACTTATACGTGGGCATTGGCTTGTGGATGATATGGTGTAGATGTTTTGTATATTGTTTGGTAACATCTTGAACAGATGTAAAAGTAACTGGGTTTTTTCTATCTATAACAATTCCTCATGGCACACTTTATTGGACAAAGATCACTCTACAGATAAATTCCACTACTACTTGGTATGTATCTCTTAAGAGTGTTTTGGTTTTGACCTATTTCATGAGATAATCAATGCAAACAGAGGTATGATATTTGTGTTTGGATGCAGGGTTGATAAGCCCTACAAAGTCCCGAGCATGTTTCTCAAAAGGATCAACCATGACTTGAGTTTCAAGTGGCATCTAATTAAACTCAATAGGTTGTTCAATTCTTTGTCAATTATTGTACCTTCTCATGTACTTCTTGCAATCTCAAAAGATGGTAGTCCAATAATAACATAGACATAACACCTTATGTGTAGTTCTTTTATTAGAAAAGTCCCCACCACGTGGTTCATCATGAGAATATTTGAGGATGTCATAAATATCATCCTCTAGAACACAATTTTGGAGAATAAAATATATCCCTCTGCAAAAGAGGTATCCTTGAATCCAAGTATATAGGGCACTTTGTTTGATAATCCTTTGTCTTTATTTTAGTGATAGATGTATTGGAAGATTTTGTGCATCCAAATAATTAGCATCTACAAACCATGGAGCTTTAGAGATGATGTAAATAAATACTCATTAGGAAAAAAATCTTCAATGGGGATAAATGCCCGATCATTGGTGATCCTAGAAAGGAAGTCACCTATGAAATTTTCCTTCCTTGGTTCATCAAGGATGGCGATGTCAAATTCCTATGACAACAATAACCACCTAGTCACCCTACCATTCACCAACATGTTTGTTTATTAGATACCTAATAAAAAAATGATTAGGATGAATGAAATCACGATACCAAGTAATATATTGATAGAATCTATTAATAGCATATACCAACAAAATAAACTCCTTTTCAAGCACCATGTAATTCATTTCTACATGGGAAAGATGTAAAAGAATGTAGTAGCTAGAATGTGCATGCACTAGTAGGCATGATAAGTGATAATGCATAGTGCATAAATATGCTTTTGGATATACATGAAATTGAAGATTGACAAAGTGGTTTGTGTGTGTGCACAAGCGCAGAAGATGAATGATGATTAAATGTGGTTAATGATGGCTAGGTAACCAGAGATGGTTGAGGCATGGTTGAGAATGTTGACTATGTTGTTGCATATGAGCAATAGACTACTAAGGACAAAGGAAAAGAAAGATAATATATGTTGATCAATAGATTGGTGAAAGAAGTGTGTAACCCTTCATAAAACATTAACTAAGCATGTAGCAACAAATATGTTGGTAACAACCATTTAGGTATGGATTTATTTATGTTGATTACATAAGTGATGGAATATGGACTGGGTAAGAATCTCATTAGCCATATTTAAATATATTGAATTGGCATGTGTCTATAATATTTGAATGGATTTATGTAAAGGATACCAACCATATAGGGTGTGGTAGTATATGGTGTGGTGAAGGATGAAATCCTTAGAACTGTTTGTTTGTCAAAATTTTAGAATGCATTCATACAAATAAAATAACATTCTATGTGTGTCTTGGTTATGAGTAAATAAATGAAGCAAATCAATGTTTGTGAACGTAATATGGTATCCATGAATTAATGCAAGGATGCATTTAGTGGATGTGCATGATTAGATTCTGTAAATATTTTGGTTATGCACACATGTACGTGGCACATATGTATAAATACATTGGTTGAATTTATGTTGTTCCAAATTTCATTGCATAATATGTTAATAATTGAAATGATCCAATTACTGGTAATACATAGTTTTGAATGATTTCATGAGTTGTTGTGAATGTAATGAAAGAAATGCATGAAAAAGTAGTCACATTGGATGAATTATGAGAATGTTATGTCGGGAGAACACAGTTGTATAAAATAAAATGTCTTGCATATGGCAATGAAAGTGAGGCATAATGAATACATGGATTATTTATTGCACCATTGAAAGTTAAGTATTATGTATGAAACTTGTGCTATTATCATGGATTTAGTTGTTTTAAAAATGATTCCCGAGATTGGTTAATAGATAGAAGTATGATTCCTAATACATGCATGTTTATGTTTATGACACGGGGGGATGGTGAATCTACTTGGTATGAGCCAATGAAGGATAATGTAATTTTGAAAACTCATGAAGAAGACTATTGAGTGAGTGCACAAAGTTGAGGGACCTTTTAGATGCAATGGTAGAGTGAAGTCAATCACTCTTGATCCATAAAATAGAAATCATCCCAAGCAATCCCGACCTTGCCAAGCCTAGTCCCAAGGCTGCCAACATGTATTCCATTTAGGATAGTACACAAAAACGAGCTCATGTTTTACCTTGCAAAAATACGCTCTTGTTTTACCTTGCAGAACCGCGCTCCTTTTTTACCTTGCAAAAACGCGCCCCTGTTTTGCTTCAATTAAACGCGCTCCCATTTTGCTTCAATAAAACACACTCCTGTTTTTCTTCAATAAAAAGTGCAAAATGGGGGGGGATCCTTAGGTAAGGGAAGACATAGGGATGTGTGTGTGTGAGGGAGAGAGAGAGACAATGATAGAGTGGAGGAGGGGTCCTTAGTGGGATGGGGTGACCTATGGATGTGTGTGTATGTGTGTGTGTGAGAGAGAGAGTAAAAGGCGTGTTAGGATTTTAGGAGTGGGGGGGGGGG
>LPNX010771304.1:4057-46877 GCA_001517045.1 Pseudotsuga menziesii
CTGTGCAGATTTCTTGAGGGCGCCTGGCGTTCAGACCCCTGTGATTGTTAGGTTTTCTACAGTCATACACGAACGTGGTAGTCCAGAGACTCTCAGAGACCCCAGGGGTTTCGCTGTCAAGTTTTACACCAGAGAAGGAAACTTCGACATAGTTGGTAACAATNATACTTGCATTCTTATGAGATTCCTCGTTTTTATGTACGAATAAATAAAAACATGTATTTTAAATTAATGTATTCTTGCAAGAGGTAATAATAAACATGACTCCTAGTTTTTATATAGGAATAATAAAAAACATGTATTTCAAATTAACAGTGTTGACAAGCCAACCTATTGTGTCGTGCTTCTANATGCCATCTAGGTAATTATTTTCTCTTTATTTTCTGCATATCAATTCTCACTGCTATAATTTTGTCTTTCCAAT
The DNA here is from genome assembly GCA_001517045.1 of Pseudotsuga menziesii. Classification (NCBI taxonomy): domain Eukaryota; kingdom Viridiplantae; phylum Streptophyta; class Pinopsida; order Pinales; family Pinaceae; genus Pseudotsuga; species Pseudotsuga menziesii. The sequence continues at coordinate 4,482 of LPNX010771304.1, forward strand.
TACATTTGCTTTTACTAGGAAACTGTTATTGATAACTAGANCAAAATTTTGTATTCTCTATAATGACCTATTGACAGTAGAAAATTCGAGATAAATTATATAGTTAAATGCATTCATTATTGAAATTAGGTATCGACCACCATGGCTTTAAAACAAANCGAGTCTAAGTGCTAATTTAGTGGGTGTTTTGGATGGACTAGTTTCCGGATGTTATTAGAGCTCTGAAGCCCAACCCCAAGACACACATTCAAGAACCATGGCGCTATCTGGATTTCATGTCCCACCTTCCGGAGAGCTGTCTTACATTCCTGTATTGGTTCGATGACTGGGGAATTCCTTCTGACTATCGCCACATGGATGGCTATGGCGTTCACACATTTAAGGTCAGCCTTCCTTTTTCTATGAATAATGGTCTAATTATCTACGCTTCATTTCTATGTAGAGTGAATNTGTAAAATGGAGGAAGGAAGATAGAATGGATGATATGCACTGGAGAATAATAAAAGATGGAAGATTTTCTGAAATTAGCCACTGAATTAGTAACCCTACTACAAGGANAGTAATAAACTCTTCATGCTTTTATTTTTGAATGCAGCTGATCACCAAACAAGGTAGAGAAACCTACTGCAAGTTTCATTGGAAACCTACATGTGGATTGAAGTTTTTGCTTGACAAGGAAGCTGTCATCGTGGGAGGTAGCAATCACAGCCATGCTACCAAAGATTTAACTGATGCCATAGCTTCGGGCACAGGGGCTTCACTTGTTGGCCAATATCCTATCACGTTAGTTCATATTGTGGGTTTTAAAATTATCAAAAATCGAACCAATATATTGCAGGTATTGAGGGGATGAGGGGTTTAAGGGGGGGGTGGGTAGGGTGGTTTATAAGGATTGAGGTATAAAAAGGGGTGGGGAGGATGTTTTAAGTATTGGGAGGGGGTTTCAACAAAAAGATTTTGGGTCAATATCTCTCAAAATTAAGGGTATTCTTTAATATCCCACGATCGCACGTGCTATGTGAGAGGTTCACTAACTGAAGTCCCCGTGGCTTCGGGGAACTACCCTGAATGGAAGCTCTATATCCAGACTATGAATCCAGCAGATGAGGATAAGTTTGACTTCGATCCGCTTGATGATACTAAGATTTGGCATGATGAAGTAGAGTGGAGTTCGATGAACAGACAATGCATGGCACAGATTAGATGAGGGATTAACGACCAAGATGAAAGCGGAGGTTGCAAAGTCCAGTAATCAACGGTCCAGATCATAGCGGGGAATGATAGATCCAAAGTCCGATGCATATTCGAAATTTCGTTGAGCCCTTGGAGACAAGAAGAAGGCGGGTAGGTGAAAAGTTACATATGATGTCATTGTTACCAGGTGTCGACCCAAATCTAGATACCAAACTTCAAGGATGACATCATCTTTGCTTAACCAATAGCAACACAAATAAATACAATTTTAATAAATTTAAAAATTACTATTTTTCATGTTACAAAGTTAAACTTTGGAATAGAGATTTTAATCTTTTAAATATGCATCAACTAATACCCAAAGTCAACGCGGTTTGAATTCGATCGATTACAATATACCTGCTGAGATAGGTATAAAAATGGTCTTTAAAGGGGGGGCTTGATGTTGAGCATCGAGCCACACCACTCCAACATGAGGACACCACTCCATATAGGGTGGTGGAATGGTAGTGTAGCAAAGCTCAACCTCAAAACCTTTTTTAAACATAGTTTAATTCCACATTGTTTTAAATTTCATTATTTTTTATTACTATTCCTTAAATAGTTATCTTTTCCTTTTCTCCTTTCCTTTTTAATAACATTTTGTAATTGTTTGTTTTTCAATATTTTTTTAATTGATTTTTTGAAAATTCAATTATTTTTTTTTAAATATTATGGTTTGAAAAATTTAAAAAAAAAAATCTAATTATTTAAAAACAATAAAATTAATATTTTTTTAAAATTTCATTAAATATATATATATATATATTAAAATTTTCAAATAATTAAAAGAAAAATTGTTTGGATTTCAAAAAAAATAAGCAAAAAAGAATTTCAAACATAAAAAAGAAAAAAACAAAAGAAGAAATACAAAGAACAATTGAACATTAAAAAAATAAAGAAATGGTGAAATTTTGGCTATGGAGGGGATGGCTTGAATCTCAGAATCAAGACGTCACCCCTCCATAACCAAGGGGGCCACCTCATGCAGGTGCTACCCTTGAGAGACACCTTGTAGCAACCCCCAAATCGAATTAAAAGACTATAATTTTAGACCCACCCAAAAAAGTGGTTATGTCGGTAACACCAATTTCCATTCGAGGGTTGTTTTTGGTGTTTTTGAAAAACAAAAATATGATTTTTTTATGGATAGAGCTCTCATTTTGAGTATAAAGTTATTGTCAAGTTGTATAATGTGTTCGTAGCATATTTTATGGAAAATGTCAATACCAATGACCCCTATTTGTGGACCAGATCCTTATTCTAGGAAGTTGGTTAAATATGGAAACTAAGGCGACCCTATAGGTTCTCTAATACCGTTCCTTGAGATTTATTTCATACTCATAATGCATTGTGATGTTTTGATCATAATGCGTTGTGCTTAAGTGTTGTAATGATGTCTTTAGACACCACCTCTCTTCTTGGAATATTGTTCCCTTCTATGATTTTCTTTTATGTTCAATACTTCAAGATTAAAAGGTTCCCCAACACAAAATATATTCAATTTATAGGTTTTCCTCGAAGCTTTCAAATACTAAATACATTCAATTTCTAATATCTTCTCAAAGATACAATATATTCAATTTATGAGATTTTATCACCAAATTGCAACTAAGTAATTTTCTATATCAAAACATAAGTCACAAAATAAAAATTAAGAAGACAAAATTCAAAGTCCGCATTATTGTAGCCAAAGTGTAAAACCAAAATTCTGAAACACATTTCAAGCAATATATCATCAAGTTGGAAGCCATAGAATATAATATTTATCCTCAAATTTATAGAATTAAAGAAAAACCAAGAAAAACAAAAAGAGCTTTAATATTACCATTCATGATACCATAAACTAATAGATTATTGGTAAAACGTAAGGGTTTGGTACCCACGGTTTCCATGAAATGACATACAAATTTTAATATAGTATGACTCAAACACTTCCTTTGGCTAAGAGGGAGCCTCATTGCTAATGTGAACCTCTCTCTTTTCCAAACTAGGGAAATTAATGATTGAATACATAGGTGAAGGATAAGTTTTGAAGAGTGAATTAAGTCTCTAGTCCTATCTTAGTTATCAAAAATTAGCTTATTTTTTTAGATAAATTTAGGTTTTCTATGAGATATAAAATTAAACTAATAACTTGTAATTTTTTAGTTATTAGATGGGTTGACGCTGCTAGAAAAGGATAAAGAAAGTAAATGTTGTATCATTATAGTTTGAATTCTCTTACGATAATTGAGCAACATACATAACCAATAGAATTTCCAATTTAGTGGTTCATATACATAATATATGAAGACACCATATTAAATTTAATATTGAAATAAAGAAACAATAGTTTTGGAAAAATACCTGAATTATGGAAGAAGAAGCAACAAGTGGGAAGTTTAAGAAACCGGTAGGAAGTTAGGAACTAACTCATGAGTCTGCAGAAGAAGCACTCTATTATTGAGAGAAAATGTTGGACAGATATTTGAATCCCCTAAATAAAATATTGAATCAACTAGTAAGAAATTAGGATTAATTAGCACGAGACTCTAAGAATGTGGAAGGAGTACATGGGATGATGACATTAGTGTCCTAGCACTCAGAAGACTATAGTAATGGACCACATTATAATTACATTATCCTTCATGGATAATGTCATGTTCTCAACCCTTACTCGGTGGAGAGGACGCGACTAACATCTAACAAATCGAGAAAACTAAGCCATATGAACATAATATAATGATGCATTTTATAAAAACATATAAATACACAAATGCATAATGAAATGTACATGATATATAAAGCAGAAGAAAATCATTCATTCAATACATTCATGCATTCAACATGTTCATGATAATTTCATAATAATTCATAAGCAAATACAATTGTAGAACTTAAATACACAAGAATACTTATCTTTGAAAGAAGCTCGTCCTGCAACCAGCTATGTCACTGCAACGTTCCACCCAACCATAGGCCAGTGTGCTCTTTAATCTATCTGCAACACTTCCACCTCCGAGCTGGGCATGATCTTCCCCAAGGAATAAGGAACACTAGCATACTTCACCCATAACCAAGGGTACAATTAAAATTCAGTCAAGCCAACACAGTTGGGTTTATCATACTTACACAGGCAGTGGTTTACACTTAGCCAAATTCACATGAGACACAACCAAGCCAATAGATGGGTTTATTAGGATACCATCCAAGCCATCCCTCTAGTTGGGTTTTGTAGGTTGCCAAGGAGGTGGAAATACTGACTGCTAAGCTAGTGAGCTCAACCCCAGAGCTATGAACACCCACATTGGATCTAGCCCGATTTATAAACAACTACACACCCAACACAAGGAAGCATTCCCTTCTCTGCTACACAGTCCCTCAGGCCATGCCTTCCCTTCCAGTACTATTTAGGGCATGCAAAGAATAAAATTATCCCTCTAGATTGGTCTGTGAGGTTCTTTCACACACTAGGTTTATCAAGCCAATGTAGACTCTATTTCCATTCCTTCAATCAATTCAAATGCCAAACATGGATGCACACACAATGATATCAGTCCTGGGATTTATCAAAACGTAGCAGATGCCAGGGATTACATACACACATAGAAACTTACGAATTTCTGAACATTGTCGGTGCTAGACCGACTGTTGCAAAATACCAAAATAAAAACATTGCTGGTCTTTCAAAACAAAGACACAAAATAAGATTCAGGGAAATCGTGTTCAGGAAAACAACTCACAGATAGGGGAAAACATGAGAGAGAACAATCCACAGAGGAAAACAAAAAAACGTGAAGGATTTAGATCACCGGACAGGAGGAATTCATGAAAGGTTCAGACTCAGAATCATTTTTTCTTGCTTGCTTCTGCGTGAATGCCCAATTGGGTTTCCAAAAATGTTTTGTTCATTCCAAATCGTGAGGGAAGGTGAAATGTTGCCGCATGAGGGAAAAGTGGTTGTTTTTGGTGTTTTCTTTCCCAATAAATTCAAAAAACGTTTTTCTCGAAGTGGGGCTCTACCCAATTTGAATTTCCCCACTCTTCCAATCCCCCACTCCCTCATCCTTAGGAAAAATCATGCCCCCATCTCATTTAGTTGTGTTGACATAACCGACTGTGGGTTTTAATTAAAAATTGCAAATTTAACATGATGTCTAGCTTTTTAATCTTCATCTAGCATAAAAAAAATACCATCGGCCACACCTTAATTTCCGAAACATAATTACTAAATCGATGGTGGGGATTTTTTCCTAACTCCACACCATGATTATTTACATCATTTATTTAAATGCAATGGGGTCAAAACCGGGGTGTTACTCATAAATTTATGGAGAATCTAATAGTTTTCTAAATCCACACATAAGACATCCAAATCCCCATGGGAATTAACATTGATGGGTAATTAAAAAGGTTCCTCTTTTGAAATAATGTTATTTATTCATTCCTTTTGAACTATATTGTTAATAGTGAGAGTTAACTTTTTTATGACTTCTTGGATGGGCCAAAACCCCTTAGAAGGGTAGCGACAGGTTCAAATTTGTTTGTTGATGCCATCTAAATATCTTCATACATGGTTATTTATGCAAAGCATCCCAGGTCGAAAGTATCCCTCAACAAGATACATAAGAAAATGGACTCTATTAAACATAAATTCCTCCATGGGGATTAAAAATTATCTAAGAATTTTTGTATATCATGATTAGAAGTTTATTATAGATTGTGTAGGTCTTATCCCAAGGTTCTATTTTCATTTTTTTTTCGACTAGACAACTAAAGTACTAATTATCAAACTTACTAGTACAATACCATACCAATATCGGGCACCAAATTACCATACCATGTTGATGCTAATGATCTTGGAATAATAGCCATGTTATTACTATAATCAAATTACAACACCATGTGTTTATCATAATACTAATAATTTTTGCATAAATACAATACCATTTTAAGTTGGACATTGAGTATCTAGGTGCACATAGCTTGTTCTCATCTCTAATGTGATTGAAGTTATAAACATATATAATTCCATAAAAATAAGAAAGAATGTGTTTTATCAATTGTCATAGCATTACAAAATACCCAAAGTTATAAGGCATTGTTCTCCCTTTGAAAATATAATGTTTTGTGGTTTCTAGGGCATCATTTCAAGATAGTTTAATGAATTCTATTTGTTGTTTTAGATGATCTTATTAAACCATGTGGCATTGCATTCTCAACCTAGAAGTGAGTACATTGAGCCTCTTAGTGTCAGTGTATACCCTTTGAATTGTCCACTCCTATAGTTTCTAAAGAGTCGTCAATCCATAGAGGAATAAAGATACAAGCAAGAATTTTGTGCTTTGAATTGTCATAACTGTTTAGGAAAAAACACATTTAGAAAATAAGAGTTTCATGGAAACGGGATTTTCCTTTCCCTATATAATAATGAAATGAAATAAAATACAAAACTTAGTGATTATATTCATTTCCCACATTGTCATGTTCATTGAAAAATATGTTAGTTATTGTGTTGTTTTTATCATTCTCTTATTGTTTGATGTATTAATTCAAGCTCAAGTATACATTCATATACTTAATCCACTATCTTTGACATTTCTTATAAAGAGTTTGATTCACAAAATATTTTTGTCATTTACCTCTAATGCTTGCATAAAAACTTATGCAAAAACAAAGTGAGAATGTGACATGCCATTGGTTATCCATGTTGACCACTACATAAGCATCAACGGTAGTATTCATTAAATCTAGAGAGATTAGATTGGTTTCACTAATCACACCCACTTTCAAAGGTCCAATATACCATTCCATTTCCATACATAGAAATAAAAAAACCTTGTTCGATCATATACATAAATTCCTTCCTGCTTAAGCAGTATCAAGAAACTTAGAAATTAAATATTAGAGAAATGCCTACATTAACACAAAGTTGCAAAAGAGGTTTTAAATGAGATCAAATTTCCCATTGGGTTTTATTCAAACATAAATAACATGTGAACAAGGAAAAGCGATTTTGGTTTCTTTAAAACTCATGGTTGTCATACCTTTATCAAGGTTTGACACTAAAACTCACAATGGAAAGTATGGCACTTATTATGGAGCATGTGACAACCACAACTATAAATCAAAATCATGTATTTCTAGGTCTCAAGGAAACTATGATATGGGTCTACTAGATGACTGAATTGAACTGTAAGCAAAAGGTGGTCACGGAAACATAACTAGAAAAGAACGAAAACAAACTCTCACCTTTCATTTATATGTTTTTTTACTCTAATAAGTCAATTTAATAAGATATTAGATTCATATATATACTTTGGATTTCAAACCTATTGTAACCATTAAAACCTAAACCATTAACCTAAAACTCATAAACCCTTAACCCCTAATCCTTTAACCCATAAACCCTTAACCAAATAACCCCTAAGCCCTAAAGACTCTAATCCCTAGAGATCCTAACCCCTAACCCCTCAAGACTCTAATCCCTAGAGATCCTAAGCCCTAAGCCCTAACCCCTTAAACTATAGCCATTTAACCCATTAGCCCCCAAGAACTTAACCCCCTAACCCGTAAATAGATTAACCCCTAAGTTGTTAACCCAATCCTACAGAAAGTTTCAAACATGTTAGATATTGCAATTTATTGTGTAGAACTATAGAAAAATTAACATATTAATTTCGAAATATCTTATACCTTCTAGGTTCAAGTGTTGTCTTTCCTTCTTTTCTCAATGGATTCTCCTTTGAGTCATAAATTATATTCTTCCATTCCCTCTTCGTAATAATTAGAGAATGCTCAAACTTATCTTCTTTGCAATTAAACCCTATATTGGTCCCTTACGTATTTTAGATACAAACACACAATTATTGAGGTAACTCCATTTTTGTTGAAGGCGTCACCTATCTAACTGAGCAAGTAGTCGATAAGATTTTTTTTTCAAATTAGTATTTTACTCATTCCACCTTGTGCAAATGTTGGTCCCAAAGATGTCTAAGCATTTGCTAATCAAATGCTTATAGAAAATGTTGATTCCTACAAAAAGATATGATCATTAGTATAAAATAATTAGAGAGATTCTATATATATCAAATTTATAATATAAAGTAATTAAAACATTTATAAACACCTGGTATTTTGTGTATCTTCAAAGGTTTCATGTTCTCGTCCACTAAGAAGGTGACTAGAATTCTTCATGTGCTTGTAACACGTGATGCTCAAGGATAACAATTCGAAGATTTGTTAGTTTTCTCATCTCCAATATCACATGTATAGTATGGTACACACTATGAGAGAATATCATGGTCCCCATAAGGAGTATTAAGAGAGGTAAATAACCTCTCAAGTATATAAATCATGCTTTCATCTAGTGGGGTTGGTGCACCGCTTCTACCAACATCGATCCCATGTGAAGGATGATGAAATTCTAAAAACAAAGGATCATCATATAAAGGATTCTAAGAACAATTCATAAATTAAGATACATGATAAATGTTATTGTGAATAGATGGCGCTTACCCCATATTATTCTATCTCCCACATCAGAACTATGCACCTTTGTTTGTTCTCCTCGGTAGGTTCAAGCCCAACCAATGCAAGGATTTCTCTAGAAATTTCATCTCTTCGGGTGTATTGTTGTAGGACACTGTGATATTTCAGAACTAGGTGTTTCTTGGAGTCCTTGATACCCAATTTTGTGCACAAGGTATGAAATGTGTTGGTGTACATCGACACCGCTTGGTCCCTCTCTTGACACATAATGGTCAATTTTGTGTTCTCGTCATCATAGTTTCCCATAGGTTAATATTGTTCCATAACTAAATATATAAAATAGGACCAAGTGGGATCAACCTCAAACATTTCATACTCATCTGCTTATTTTTTTCTCACAATAAGTTTCCCACAAATTTTATTCATGGGGGACAACCTTAAGGAGTGCAAAGGTGATATTTTCCTTGTCAAAAAAATTATGTAGAGAGAAATACCCTTCTAGAATATTCAACCATTTATATAAGGAATAAGTATCACTATAGCCTTAAAAAAAGAATATCAAATTTATATTGTACCTTGAAGGGTGTGGCTACTCTGAAGTGATTGATTATTGATCCCTCCGTTGCCACTTGCATCCATTGAAGGATCTAGGTTAAATTTTCTATCATCTCATTCCTCTATTGCATGAGGGATTCCTTGAGCAACAAACTAATATGATCTTCAAATTCATGATTTATATTTTATTCCTCCAAGGAAATCCACTCAGGGAAGTGAGAGTGGTATTACCCAAGAGAAACTAGTTTGAGACCCAACTGTCTATACCTTGACCTCATCGAGAACATGCACCGAGAAACAATCAAAGAGAAGAATTATTTGATACCACTGATCCATATTTATGTGAGAAAAAATGAAAGAGCATATATAGAACCACATACATAGATATATTGCAAGAAACAAAGTGATATACTAAACTCATATTCTATTAAATAAATGAAGTAGAACAGATTATAAAATAAAAGTAGCTAGAATGGTGGTAGTTATATCTTTGAGAAGGGATGCGATGGATATGCTCATTCATGACAATATGATTATAAAAGGAAGACGAAGGTCCTTTCCATCATAAGCATGAGGGAAAAAACCCTAAACATCAAAACACCTAATCCTAGGAGATGAACCATAAAAACAAATTCGGGCCTCAAGGTGGTTAGTTAAGGTGTCAACTTCTTGGGGGCATAAATTTTTCATACGATATCCGTTTGGGGTGCTTGGTAATCTGTTGGAAAGGTATAGCCGAGAAGTACACATTTTTACTATCTAGAAATACTTCCATTCATCATTGGACTATAGTGTTACCAAAAAAATGCGTTTAGGGTCTCAGAATAACCCTGGAAATTTTGGACACAAAAATCCATAAAAGCTACCAAATTGGAAAAAATGTCTTGAGATGGAAGGATATATGGGTGGCCTTTATTTCCATTTGGAAAATTCCTCTGACCTAAAAAATTACCAAATTGGAAAAACTATTTTGAGCTAGTGGAATATGTGGGATTCCACCTATATCCACCTGGATCACAAACTTGGATGCACGACGATCGGTTGGTGGTGATACGTACACTAGTTGGTGGGGTGCATCTTTATATACATTATCTTTTTAGTTGAGCTCCATTAATATATTTGGTGAATACTAGACCCTAAAGTGTTTTTAGACAAATATATCCATTGTAGTTCAATTATTCAACTAAATAGGGACCCATCCATGTAGTTTTTAACTTTCTTGGTTTTCCTTTTATCTTGCTAAAGCACTATATCTCTAATTGAAGTATCCTTATTCATTATATTTCTATCATGTTAGGATTATTGTAATCCTCCCTTGTCCACCATAGTCTAAATGTCAGTTTCCTAGATTAGGATGTCATTATCACTTTCTTTAGTGTATGAAGATGTCTTCTAGGGACCACTAGCCACTTAATGTGCCCTCATGCATCAATCTAGGATCTCTAGAGACCAATCCCTATATCTTAGGAGATCACTCTGAGTTACAGGATTACCACCATCAACTCACCCTAATCAGTGTTGAGTTATGATCCAATGGGCCACATTCCATTCACTCTTAGTTAGTCTAGCACCTCTTTTGCATGATTTAAATAGATGAGCACCTTTTCTCACCTACTTTGGTTAGTTAACTGACTATGAGATGTTTTAGTTTTCCGGAGTTGCACTAGTGAGTATTCAGTGGTGATTATTCCATAGTTAGTCATGTGTGGAGTCAATATGGAGTCAGGGATTCGAATCACTCCTAGAGGATTTGAATTCCGTCTTTTGTATTATGGATGTATTACAAAAAAATTAATGATTATTTATTTACGTTTATGCTGCCAAATTTTTTCCTCTTGTCTAATGAATTTCACTATGCATTTTTAACAATTCTAAACACTGAAAATTTTCCTCCTTCATTCTTCTTTCACTATGAGGTTCAATCTAGCATAAAGATCTTGTGGAATTTATAATCTTACATGGTATCAGAGCTATATAGATCATGTTTACCTTCAAATTAAGATTTTTATGCAGGTTAATTGAAGGATTCAACAGAATTGTGTTGCTCTTGAAGTTGCAAAATGGATCATTCAACTTCCTTAGCACCAAGGATCCTAACAATCTTCAATTACATGGATTGGAGGGGATATATGGATATTGTTTTACGCAACAAGGGTAAATATAGGGTCACTATGGGTAAGGAGGTCAAACCCAATAAACCTTTAGAGAAATCAAAGTACATGGAGAAATTGGATAAATCATTTGGTTTAATGTGTATTCATATCTCTAGGGATTTTATCTTCCACCTTGATGAATTAAAAACACTAAGGGAAGTATGGTTGAAGCTAGAATCACTATTTGGAAATAAAAATGAAATGAGAAGCCACATTTTGGAGAATGAGTTGATTTGTCTTCAACCCAACAATTTTGAAACCATCCAATAGTCCTTCTCATATTTCAAGTCTTTGGACATGCAGTGCAAGAAATGTGGAATTAACAAGAAGGATGAGAAGCTAGTGCTCTCAATTATAAGCAATCTTAGCCATGAATTTTCAGTATTTGTTTCCACCTTCCACTCTAGGAAACTAATAACCCAAAACTGGCGAATGCCCTCACTTGATGCATTCATTGAATCCCTTATTCAAAAAAAGATAAGTTTATCGAGATGGGAGTTCTAAAAAAATACAAGAATAAATATCTTCTAGCTGGGGAGACCAAGAATACAAAATCTAAAGGGAACCATAAGGGGAAGGATAGGAAGTACACTAAAACCAAACCAAAAGGGAAGAAAAATCCTTGAAATGGAGTCTCGGGTTCTAATAAGGATAAGCAGAAGAGGTTTGAAAATACCAAGTGTCCATATTTCAACAGAGGCAATCATCCATAGAACCTATACATGAAGAAAACTATATATAATATGTCAAGACTTATTGAGCAGGATAATATTTCCCTCCTAGAAGGCTCAATTAAGACTGATTCTAGAAGCAAGACTGAACATCATGAGAGATGCCATGCAATGAAGGATGGATTCTCATAATCACAAGATTTCCTCATTGATACAGGAGCCTCTAACAACATGGTTTCCTCCAAAGAATCATTTTATTCTCTAGATCTCATAGGTGGTCCTAGAATACACATGGGATATGACTCTCAAATACCAGTTATTGGGAAGGGTTCGGTTCAATTTGATCATGGAGTGTTCAATAATGTCTTGTATGTTCCCTCTTTCACAACAAATTTGTTGTCTGTTTATCAGATGAATCATATTGGTTCACCAAAGCATGGTGTATTTGAACCTAACATAGTTTAGATATAAAATATATCTAATGGGAAGCTGATAGAAAAAGGTGTTGCAAACCATGCCTCTAATGCATATGAGTTCTCACTTTTTTTTCCATACTCACTTTGAAGTTCCCTATTGACTCATGCTAATTATATTAACATAGTCTAGCATGAGAGATTCAACCATATGAACTTCTAGTACCTCCAACGGTTGCAAAATGAATAAATGGTCGAGGGATTTCCTCTCATCAAGTCCTCTTAAGGTGTATGCAATGAATTCTTGGTAGGGAAGCACCCATATAAAAAATATCGATGTTGAGAAGGCAATAATATCCACCTATACGCTTGATTTGAGACATAGTGATGTCTCTGGACCAACTCCTACAACATATATGAATGGATCCATATACTTTCTGACCTTCATTCATGACTACTCCAAGTATTGTTTCATTTAAATTCTTAAGCAGAATTCTGAGGTGTTTGAGACTTTCAATGTTTTCAAAGCTTCAGTTGAGAACACTATTATGTATAATATCAAAGCACACAAATTAGAAAATGGAGGAGAGTATATCAAAAGAGAGTTTTAGTAGTTGTGTTCTCCATAAGGTATTCAGATGCAACATTCAGTCCCATACACACCACAACAAAATAGTGTAGCTAAGAGGAAGAAATTATCATTGAAAGAGATGGCTACCTTCCTTCTTCAAGAAATGGATATTCCAACATATCTATGGGATGAAGCATTGAAATATGCTTTGTACATCCATAATATATTACCTCACAAGTCAGTGGCTAGGGTCAGTCCATTAAAAGCAATGATGGGACATAATACTAATGTATCACATCTAAGGGTTTTTGTCTCCAAAGCATGGTCTATAATTCCATGTGACAAGAGGAAATAATTCCAACCCCAAGGTAGCAAACGAATTATGTTGGGATATATAGATGATGCAAAATATTACAAGTTTATGGAGATTGAAACCATAAGATGCTTCATAGAGCAGAGTGTCCGATTCAATGAATATTCATTGCATGATCTACAACCAACTAAAGATGAAGGTATAAATTCTCAACCTACACCATTTTCATATGATGATGTTTCTATTGATGTTTCATATTTATAATTTGAAGATGAGGACCAAGAGGAACCAGATCTTGATATTGAGAAATAATATCAAGCATATCCAAATCCAGATATAGCTCCTGCTCCCAATACAAGGCCCAAATGGGCTCAAAAACTCAGTGAAGCTACTGCGAACAATGTTGGGGATCCATCTGACAGAAGGAGAACTGGATCTCAATTTCAAGATGAGAACCTTTTTCTATGTCATATAGATCCACTTCTCCTAGATAGGTGTTACATGATGCCGAGGTCTGATACAAAGTTCTAAAAAGAGGATTTCCATGATCCAAGGTTACAGGAAGCCATGGATGATGAATATGATTCACTACAGAACAACAAGACATGGGATATTGTCTCCTTACCTCCATGGATATATTGATATTCTATTGTGCAACAAGGGTTTGTATAGGGTTACAATGGGTAAGGAGGCTGAACCCAAACAACCTTTGGAGAAATTGAAGTACCTAAAGAAATTTGATAAATCATTTGGTTTCATATGTATTCATATCTACAGGGAGTTTCTCTTCCACCTTGATGGATTAAAAACACCAAGGGAAGTATGGATGAAGCTAAAATCACTATTTGGAAAGAAAAATGAGATGAGAGGCCACATTTTGGAGAATGAGTTGATTTCTCTTCAATCCAAGGATTTCGAAACCATCCAAATTTTCTTCTCAGAATTCAAGTATTTGGACATGTAGTGCAAGCAATGTGGAATTATCACGAAGGATGAGAAGCTGGTTCTCTCCATTCTAAGCAATATTATCCATGAATTTTCAGTATCTATGTCCACCTTCCACTCTAGGAGACTAACAACCCAAAACTAGCAAATTCCCTCACTTGATGCATTCATTGAATCCCTTATTCAAGAAAAAGATAAGTTTATCAAGATGGGAGTTCTATAAACATCCAATAATCAATATCTTCTAGATGGGGAGACCAAGAATGTGAAAGCTAAAGGGAAACATAAGGGGAAGGATAATAAGTACACAAAAACTAGACCAAAGGGGAAGAAAAATCCTTCAGATGGAGCCCTGGGTTCTAATTAGGATAAGAAGAAGAGGTTTGAAAATACCAAGTGTCCATATTTCAAGAGAGGAAACCATCCAGAGAACCTATACATGAAGAAAACTATGGATAATTTGTCAATACTTCTTGAGCAATATAATATTTCCCTCCTAGAAGGTGCAAGGAAGACTGATTCTGGAAGCAATACTGAACATCATGAGAGATGCCATGCAATGAAGGATGGATTATCAGAATCAAAATATTTCCTCATTGATCTAGGAGCCTCTAACAACATGGTTTCCTACAAAGAATCATTTTATTCTATAGATCTCATAGGTGGTCCTAGAATACACATGGGATATGACTCTCAAATCTCATTTGTTAGGAAGGTTTCGGTTCAATTTGAGCACGGAGTGTTCAATAATGTCTTGTATGTGCCCTCCTTGTAACAAAATTAAATAATAACAAGAAACAATATATATATATATATATATATATATATATATAAATAAATGACGCATCCTTTCATGGATGGTATCCAAAGTGCCTTTACAGTTAATATAAATATGACACTCACATTGTAATATTTTATATTCATTCATCTTTAATATTTATTTAATATTTCCAATATGCAATTATTTTCCATTGGTTGATTATTCAACTAAGTAATCATTGTGGATTAAAATGTGAATCATGTGGGTTTAGAATTCTTTGTCTGCTTCAAGTGGTATAGAGCCTCGTTTGGTTGATCTTGGCCTTTGGCCTTAATTCTTAGACCTTGTCTAATTTTTGGCTTGTAGCCTTATTTTAGGGTTTCCCTAAAATATTGGACATTGTCCAAAACAAAAAGAAAAATGTAAAAAAAGAAAAAAGAAAAAAAAGGTATAGAAAATAAAGAATAAAAAAAACATAAGTTAAAAAGAAAAGTTAAAAAACATGTTTAAGGTTTCCTTGAATTTAGGTCTTTGACCTCACAATGGATTTTAGCCATCAATATTCATAGTTTCT
Source organism: Pseudotsuga menziesii (assembly GCA_001517045.1). Lineage (NCBI taxonomy): Eukaryota > Viridiplantae > Streptophyta > Pinopsida > Pinales > Pinaceae > Pseudotsuga > Pseudotsuga menziesii. Next base: position 20,143 of record LPNX010771304.1, read on the forward strand.
CTGGTAAAAATTGGTTTTTGACCAAAAATTGGCCTTTGGATTTTGAATTTCATTGAAGAAGTATTAATTCCAGTCCAAATATGAAGCAAGAATGAGAGGGAAAAGTGAAGAATAAAAAATTAAAAAATTAAAAAATTGTCAACAAAGAAATAAAAGGGGAAAAGTTACAAAACAAAGTGAAATAGCCCATGGTTTTACGAAATAACCCATCATTTCACTTACAATATTTAAATTATAAACTATTTTTATAAAATATGCTTTGAGGACAAAGAATTATGAATCGGAAGGCAATGCAACAAANAATTGAGTAATCATTGTGGGTTAAAATGTGAATCATGTGGGTTTAGAAGTCTTTGGATGCTTCAAAGAAGTCTTTGTCTGCTTCACTCCTTAGCAACAAATTTCTTGTATGTTTATCAGATGGACCATACCAGTTCACCAAAGCAAACTATTTGCACCTGACATAGTTTAGATATAAAATATATCTACTGGGAAGTTGATAGAAAAAGGTGTTGTAAACCATGCCTCTAAGGCATATGAGTTCTCACATTTTTTTTCCATAATCACATCAAAGTTCCCTATTTAGCCATGCCAACTATATTAACAAAATATGGCATGAGATATTCGATCATATAAAATTCAAGTACCTCCAATAGCCGCACACTGAAGAAACGGTTGAGGGATTTCCTCTCATCAAATCCTGTCAAGGTGTCTACAATGACTGCTTAGTACGGAAGCACCCATAGCAAAGGTATCATGTTGGGAAGGAAAGAAGATATACCTATACACTTGATTTGATACATAGTGACATCTCTAGACCAATTCCTACAAGCTCTATGAATGGATCCAGATACTTTCTGACCTTCATTCATGACTACTACATGTAATGGTTCATCTACCTTCTTAAGAATAATTTTGAGGTGTTTGATACTTTCATTGTTTTCAAAGCCTTAGTTGAGAACACTATTATGTATAATATCAAAGTACTCAGATTAGAAAATGGAGGAGAGTACATCAAAAGATATTTTCAGTAGTTGTGTGCTTCAGAAGGTCTTCAGATGCAACATTCAGCCTCATACACACCACAACAAAATGGTGTAGTTGAGAGGAATAAGTTATCATTGAAATAGATGGATACCTTCCTTCTTGAAGAAAGGGATATTCCACCATATTTATGGGATGAAGCAATGAACTATGGTTTGTGCATCCATAACAAAGTACCTCACAAGTTAGTGACTAGGGTCACTCCATTCAAAGAAATGATGGGACTTAAGCCTAATGTCTCACATCTAAGGGTTTTGTCTCCAAAGCATGGGCTATATAAATTACATGTGAAAAGAGAAAATCCTTCCAACCCCAAAGTAGGAAATACATTCTGCTGGGATATACAAATGATGAAAAAGATTACAAGTTGATGGATATTGAAACCATAAGAAGCTTCTTAGAGTGAAGTGTCCAATTCACTGAAGATCCATTGCATGATCTACAACCAACTGAAGAGGAAGGTATAAAATTATCAACCTACATCATTTTCATATGATGATGATTCTACTAATGTTTCATATTTAGAATCTGAATATGAGGACCGAGAGGAACCATGATATTGAGAAATAATATCAAATAGATCTAGATCGAGATGTAGCTCTTGCTCCCAATCCAAGGCCTAAATAGGATAAAAAAATCATTGAAGATGCTGGGATAAATGTTGGGGATCCATTTGACAGAAGAAGAACTAGATCTCAATTTGAAGATGAGAGCCTTATGCTATGCCATATAGATCAACTTCTCCTAGATAGGTGCTACATGATGTTGGGGTCTGATCCAGAGTCCTAAAAAGAGGATTTCCATGATCCAAGGTGATAGGTAGCCATGGATGATGAATATTATTCACTAAATAAAAACAATACATGGGATATTGTCTCCTTACCTCCCGAGAGAAATATTGTCCAGTGCAAATGGATCTGCAAAACCAAACTAGCATCATATGGATCTACTAAAAAGTACAAGGCTTGATTAGTTGTAAAGGGGTACTCAAAAGTTCATGGGTTGGAATACAATGAAACATTCTCCTCTCTTGAAAGAATGGATTCCATAAGGATGGTTTTGGACATTAAATCTTTGAAGAAATGGGAGGTTCATCACATGGATGTGAAGAGATCCTTACTCCATGGTGAGTTGGAAGAAGATATCTGCATATTCCTAAGGGGTACACTAAAGATTTCTCCTTGGTATGCAGACTAAGGAAATCTCTATATGGGATTAAGTAATCCCCAAGGGCATGGTATAGAAAAATGGATTCCTTCTTACTATCATAAAAGTTTGAAAGGTGCAAGTCTATCTGCAATGTCTACATGCAACAGAAGGGAGGTTTCTCATTATTGATTGTATTGTGTGTGGATGACTTTCTCATTATTGGTGGTTCAACTGCTGGATTGAGGGACATCAGGACATCATTGCGCAAGGTTTTCTCTATGATAGATTTAGGGTTGTTAATGCAGTTTATTGGCCTTGAAGTGAATAAAAAATATTTGAGGATCATGATTTCTTAGTCCAAATATGTAGGTGTTTTTCTAAAGAGGTTCCATATGAATGATTGCAAAGAAAAATCCCCCCCCTTCCTATATGGAATCATATTGGAAGAAGGTGGTTCTCCACACTTGGTTGATAACACTCTCTACAGACAATTGATTGGTATCTTATTGTACCTCACTAAGTCAAGAACATACTTGTCATATGTTTTTAGCGTTGTTGCTAGGTTCATGCAGGAACCACATGATTTGCATTGGAAGTAAACAAAGAACATCTTGCACTATGTGTAGGTTACTAGACATTTTGGTATTCATTATTTTGCTAGTTCTCAGCTAGATATGGTTGGTTTTACTGACTCAGACTGGGCTGGAGACAATACTGACACAAATTCTACTTTGGGTTTTGTGTTCATGTTGGGATCTGGACCAATCTGATGGTCAATCAAGAAGCAAGTAGCTCTTGCTCTCTCTTCGGCTGAAATAGAGTATCAAGGTGCTCTGAATGAAGCTATTCAAGAAGTTTATATACACAGTATTCTGACAGAGTTTGGAATTCTCACTTCCCCTTCAATAGTCAATTTTTGTGATAATCAAAGTGAAATTAAAATTTCCAGTGATCCATTACAAAAGAAGTATACCAAACAAATAGAATTCCATATGCACTATATCCAAGAACTAGCACATAGTAAGTGTTGGCCACTTTTCCTAACTCATGCGACCCAGGTTCTGCGCAGCTCGTTAACCCAAAAAACACCCAAGATACCAGTCCGACAGAGCAAGCCCTATTGGCAACACCTTCAAATCAGGCGCAGTCTCACTCGAGATATCTCTTCAATGGGTAACTGTCGGAACCATGTTTCCGCGATTTGTTGAGGGATTATAGTCCCTTGGCGTGTGACCAAGGAGCTCGACCAAGTCGCAAGGATGGACTCATTTACACTGAAATGTAGCGCATACCATGCATATATCTTATTAACTACTAACATCGTGACACATATTCAACCTTAGTACTTTAACCATAACGGAATATAAAATCAAGCTAACAGACATGCGCAATATAATAGATGTGCAACAACGATTACACCATAAAAATAATATAATACTTAGAGCAACGCATACTAACCTATTCATGCATTCAGGATTTTATTGACAGTACCACATTCATTCAACCATGACAGGACTTGCATCATAAATATAAAATAAACATAAACATAAAAAACCATACACATTCAATCATCAACAAGCAGGAGAAATCATGTGGAAACCCATTTGGGAAAAACCACAAGGAACTCTTCATCTGGCATGAGAAATATATGGCGTCTTCAACCTAAATTTGACTGTAGACTGTCTTAGATCTAGCTTTTTGTTCAGACTCTTTCTTGCTCTCATTATCTCTATCTTATTTCTCCTAATCTACTTCTACTCTCTACTGATCCACACACGACCTAGATCGACCTCTCTAGCATCTGCACCTCTCTAGTAGAGCTTCTCTTCTACTGTACTGTATTTGACTACATCCTGCATACTTCTGACGAATCTACCATTCAGATCTCTCATCTTTTCTCTGCTCTCTTAGAGATCTCTCCTCTGTTAACCCTTCAAAAACAACTAAGACTAAAACAACCAACATAAAGAAACAAAAACAAACTGACGTCCAACCTAAAAGTAATAGCAAATAGTAACAAGCCAACCCTTACCGAACTGATGACCAACCCTCTAACTATTGAATCCCTCCTATTTATACTATTTTATATGACCACACAGGTTCGACTGCATATAGGTAGTCCGTTAACTGTCACCATCAGCCACCCCTCAGGTTACAGCTGTGGATATCATGACTTGACACAAGGCACTAACGTCCTTACTTATAACATGCATTCACTTGTGTGGCATCTGCCAACTTAAGGCGATTTCATCACCCACGATCGTCCTGTCGCTTTTGATCATTATTCTTCACTTGTGCTACCATTTTACCCTGCGACATATTCCTTTCTGTGTAATTCCCCTTTTCAGTGCAGGTGACACCTTTTTCACATATTCCTTCTTTTGCACAGATTTCCTCTTCCGCGCAATATTCTTGGCCCGCAAAGATTCCTTCTAAACCTTCCATGCGCTTCCTTCTCCTTGCTTGTGCTTGCGCAATGACTTGATTCTTGCACATTTCTTCATTTACACTTATTCCTTGCGTGCTTTCTCCAGGCCCAACAGGCCCCCAACACTCACATGTTGCTCATCTCGAGCCACTAAGCAATGGATATAGGAGGCGGTGCAACTTGCACGACCGTCTCTTTGCTATTTTTTTTTCTTGTGCATCTTCTCCAACTTCCTATCTTGCTCGTTTTGTTCCTTATGTTTTTTTTTTGGCGATGTTTCTTGCGCCACGGGCTCATCCCATTTTTAGAAAAAAAAATTCGAGTACAAAATTTTAGTTATACAATTTCTTCCTCGGCATCATCTGAAGAGTCTATTTCCATGGGTTTTTCTTGTGTTTGCTCCAGCTCTTCTTCAGGTTTTTCTTCTTGGTCCCCTTCATCTTCCATTTCCTTGTCTTCTTCCTTTTCTTCTACTTCTTCCTCTTTCGCTTCTTCTTCCCTTTCCTCTTCTTCTTCATCCTGCAGTGCATTTTTTGGCACAAATTGTTTTGTGCTTCCAACCTTCTGTTGGAATTGGCCAAAAATGGGAGTAAGCCTTTCTATCTCCTAGCAAGATTCTTCTGCCTGTTGCTCCATTTCCTGCACTCGGTTGGAACTAGGGTGTTCCAATGATGTATTAGCCACTGCCTGCGTGAACTCGTGGATTCTCTACTGGACAGACTGAATTATCTCTGTCACTCTTTCAGCTTTGGATTATTTCTTAGGCGTCTCTTTATTGTGCATGTTTTCTTGCTCACACAGGGCTCTTGATTTATCCTAGAGCTTCTTGAGCTCAACGCCTTTGACGATTTTCTCTTTTGATGGTAGCTTCTAAATCTCTGCCTTTACTACCACTACATGTAGGTCCTCTTTCCATGCCTACTCAAAAAGTTGCTCCGCAGTCTCATCCTCAATGAGTTTCTCCCATGCCGCAGCAATTGCTTCCACCGCCTCTGTGCAGATCTTCTCGGCTTCCCTAAGCTGACCAACAACTTGATTTGCTGATTCTTGCCTTTGCTGCACAAATTTGGGAGGCGTCCTCGACTACTGGTTGGTTTTCATTTCTTAATCCTATTTCTTTAGTTCTACGGCCAGTTTGGATAACCACCTCAATTGGTTCACAGGTTCTGCCTTGCCTTCTTCTTCTTCATCTGACAGTTGTGTGACTGCCTCCTTTATGGCTTCTTCCAGTGAAGCCTGCTTCTGTGCTTGCACTTCCAGGTCTTCCTTCTAGCACTTGATGACTTGTTTGGGTGCCTTTGATTTCTTGGTTGCCTTGGATGCCTAATATGCAACTGCATTTTCTCGGATTCTCACCTCTGTAGCTGCGGCATGCTGAATGGAATAGATTTGTGGCAATTTCAGCTTGGAGAAGTCCAAAGTTAATGTGTCCATGCTATGGAAACTTGCATCTATTTCTACTGCATCTGTAGAAAATGCCTACGTAGGCATCTCTATTTTCAAAGGTGGAAGCAACACCAACGTCACCAAAGTGTCTGATGGGTCTACACCATAGGTCTCAACCTACATGGTCTTGCGCACTTCGGTGACGGCCTCTTCCAGCCAGGTAACTTGCACACTGAGCAAAGTCATCCAGTTGGTTTTCTTGTGTGTGATATTACCTAAGGTAGACTCAGCTACCTCAACAACTGCCTCTCTAAGAAGAGTTAGATCCTCTTATGCTATGTTCATGACTTGGGGTCGATTAGCCCCCTTATTTTTCCTGTGTGGGATGCCCAAGGCTTCTGCATCTTCCTCCACAGGCTCTTTGCCCTTTCATTTCCTGGTTCTTTTGTCGTGCACCTCCTCATCAGTAGGGGTTTCTTCATCGCCCTTGTTGGGTGGGTCTCGATGTTCTTCTTCTTCTTCTTCTTGGGAATCATCCTGATGCTCCTGGGTGGAAGTATTGACACGGTCCTGGGGAGGGTTCTCCTACAGGTATTGCTGCTCTATAGGCACCTCCTCATGCTGGCTAAGCCATTCTTTAGGCCAGTCTTTGATTTCCCTCTTGATATCTGCATCTCTGACGACGAAGAAGGTTGAGAGTGCCTACTTCTTAGGGTCATTGTGTGGATGTAAGATGATATTGTGTGGCCTCGTGTGAAAGTTAATGAAAGGATAATTGGCCACTGTCATGGGGAACAGTAAGCACTAGCGGTGCATGATCTGTCTAAGTATTTCTCCTTGGAGAAAGAATTCAACCTTTGTATAGGCTTTGCACTTACTGTCTTTGTGGTCCCAGAGGTTCTCAAACGACGTGCCAAGGAACTCCATTGGGATGTCCATGGGTCGATAGTCTGGAGGAGGAGTCCAGGTTGTAAATGAGATCAAAATTAGCAGCCACAAGTAGTGGAAATTTTTCGTAGGAAGTTCCTGTGCATCTACTGCATAATCCATCAGTTCGTTAACTAGGAACTGGGACCAGTTGATGTGCACTCCTTGCGTGCACTACTCTTCTAGCTCTACTGTTACGAGAGTGCATTCAGTAGGCCTCATCTTATGTAGAACCTTAATGCACAAGATTTTTGTTGTGGACCTTACAGAAACATCATTGATAGAGATAATAAGGAATCCCTTTTCACCGCAGACAAGATGTTACTTTCTCTTCATGTCATTCTTATCTAGATTTTCCCCGTCCTTGTGCAGGTACAGGTCTGAGTCGACTCCTTGCCACGGGAGACTCGTGATGGCCAAGACCAAGTCAACTGTTACCTCATACGGCTTGTCTAGCCAGAGGTATCCTCCATGGAAGCATACTAGAAGCTACTTGAAATACATCCCGACCAGGGTAGTGCGGCTGAAATGTGGCATAAGAAGCAGGTTTAAGATTCTTGACTGCTCCAATCCACGTGCCCACTGCAGTGAAAAAATGACATCTACATTTAGTGGTTCACTGGGAACCACAACCATAAATCAATTTATGGACAACTCCTCCTATTTCCTGGTGTCATAGTCTTCAAACTTCAAGTGCTAAAGTTTGGGAGTGATTGTATCTGGGGACTGTGGGACGCCTTCTGGAATGGTGGGATTTTCCAAAAGTTCTTGTGCATATAGAGTCACTTGTACGGTTCCTGGAACCCTCAATGATACATATGGAGGCAACAAGTTCTTTTCTTCATCAGTTAGCCTTGTATCTGGTGGTGGTGGTGGTGGTGGTAGAATCAGGTCAGCTTGACGGGCCTTGGGTATCTTTGCTAATGGGCTCTTGGAAGTGGGGAGATCTGCACTTGATGGGGCTCTGGCCGAAAAAACTTGTGCCCCAGCTGGTTGTGTTGGTGGTTAGGTTGTAGGTGACTTCAGTTTTTGGCCTCCTACCGATTGCAAGCATGGCATCCTTGAAGGTACCTTCGACCTCGGAAGTGCTTTTGGCTTAGCATGTGTCTTCTTGGCCGACTAGGTTTAGGGACGTATGGTACTTCCAATATCGGGCAGGGTGAGGCTGGTGAAACAGTGGAGTATTCACTATCACTAGATAACTCAATGAACATGGGCTTCAGCTTTGAAGGAGGGTTCCGGTTCACTCAATGGGCTTGTCTCTCTGGTTTCTTGGCTCTATAAGGCAATGTAAAGGTTACAATGACAAAGGTAAATGCTATTTATAGGCAACCGAGCATCCAAGATCGGACTGGACACAATGATTGGCCATCTCATGGAGCACATGGGTTCATCCTTCGTCGCCTTTGCTTGCACACTTAGGTTTAATTATGTACTTGTCAGGGCATTTAAGGGTAATACGGTGGATGGGACCAAAAAGCACACCACCATTCTCCTCAAAATTTCCAAATTAATGCTACTGAGTTGTCGCTAACACCAAATATTTTTGAAATTTGCATGCATTTAATGGTCCATCGGTATCTGCCAGCTGTCTGCCACTTCTCGACAATTGTCTCTTAGATGGTTTGTCAGTGGGTTTATAGCGCACCATTTTTCAGCACAACTTCCTTTTAGTGCGGCCGGTTGCGCTGGAGATGCTTATTTTGGTGCTCTCCTCCCTTTAGATCTTTTTTTTTGCATGCCTCAACCTTATGGGACCGTGCCACAGTCATTGCAGTATGGTTTTAATCTTATGCCGTTGATCATACCCACAATCGGTGTTCCATCCATCTTATGTATTTTTACCACACTTGCTTTAGTAATGTGCACAACCACATATGGGCCTAACCAGTGTGTTTTGAGCTTACCTGGGTGCTTGAGAAACTTACTGTCATACATAAGAACAAGTCTGCTGACCTTGAACTGCTTTGTTATGATGTGGCAGTCATGCCACACTTTCTGTCATTTTTTTTCCACATTTTGATGGAAGCCCGCAATGAAGAGTTATTCCTCCATTTGAATCAGTTGCACAAGTCTTTCTTCTACGAAGTCAGTATCTGTCATTTATGTTAGTGCAACAATTCATAGGATTGGTACAATATATTCCATGGGAACGACTTCTTATTGGCCATAGACTAAATGGAAAGGAGTGTATCCAGTTCTTTGTTTGCACGTTGTTCTGTAAGCCCATAACACTGCTGAGACTTTATGGTCCCAGCCATCTCTGCGCACATTACAAAAATTCGTCAAGGCATTCTCCAATATCTTGTTGAAGGCCTCAATAGTTTTATTTTCTTGAGGATGGTAGGGTGTTGTATTCTTGTGTTGGATTTGGAATTGTGTAGTCAGCTCAACAATTAGCTTGTTTACAAAATGTGTACCTTGGTCGTTGATAAGGATCTTCGGGAAACCAAACCTTGTGACTACATTTTCAAAAAGAAACTTCACCGTAGTTGTTGCAGTGCAATATTTCACAGGTGTCACTTCCTCCCATCTTATTAAGTAATTTGTAGCAGTTATAATATAGCGTGCACCTGTCTGTTTCCCTAGTGGAATAATAGGGCCGACAAAATCCACTGCCCATTTATAAAAGGCTTGCAGTGTAATTTGTGGTCCAAGTGGCATTTCATCACGTCGTGATGGTTTCCCTGTTCTTTGACACTTATCATAGTCGCGACAGTATTTCCTTGTATCGATATGTACAGTTGGCCACTAGAGTCCATCTTGCAAAATCTTGGGCACCATTTCCTTCCCGATGTAGTGTCCTCCTGAGACATCTGCATGCGCTTCAGCCATTACCCATTGCCTTTCATGATTGAAAATGCATCTGCGAAGTATTTTATCTGGTCCCAACTTATACAATTGTACCGCAATTAGTGTATAGTTAGCATCCTTGACAACTAATTGTTTCTTTTTCCATGTTGTATAATCTTCAGGCGCATAGCCTATATTCAAGAAGTGTATAATAACATCAAATTCTTTATCGACAACGTCAATAGCAAATAGCTGCACATCAGGTAGATTATCCTCTAAGTTGTTTGGTTCCTCACCACTTTCAATGCGTGACAAGTGGTCTGGCCCAACATTCAGTCGGCCTAGCTTTACAATGACTTCAAAGTCAAATTCTTGAAATAGGAGGAGCCACCGGTAGATCTTCCCCCCCAACACTGGCTTATCGACCAGGTACTTCAACGCAAAATTATCGGTGAACATTTCGAAGTGTGCTCCCAATAAATAATATTTGAACTTCTGTAGCACATAGACCATTGCAAGCCCTTGTCTTCCAGTTGTGGTGTAGTTCTTCTATGCTATTGACAGTTTCTTGCTTGCGAATGCAATTGGGTGGTCAATTGCGCCCTCTCCTGGTTGAGTTAATACTATACCAAGTGCAATTAATGATGCATCAACATGTACATGGAACTCCTTCTTCCAGTATGGGAATATCAATATTGGTGTAGTGGCCATTTTGTGCTTTAGCTTATCCAGAATTCCTTGACAGTCTTTGTTCCACTCGAATTTGGCATCCTTTTTTAGTAGCTTCTCCATTGGGGTAGTTATATTTGCATACCTTCTTTTGAACTTTCAATAATATCCAGTATGTCCCAATGTGTGTTCGGGTACATAGGGTGCTCCCAAGAGACCGAACACCTTCAGAAACCGCTTCACACAAATAGATCACATATCAACACACCGATGTTTTTCACATGGTTAAAACCCTCGAGAGGGAAACAGTCCATGGCCCCAGCCAAATAGCTACTTGGAGCAATTTATTATGAAAAAGAAAGAAAGTTACATGAGCCTCTCATAATCGATGAACTAGCCAAGGACTCTCTATGCTCTTTAAATAGAGATCATAGACCAATTGGGTGTTAAGCCACAGATCAATGGTAGGTATGATCTAAGAGAAGTTGAATTGTCGGATCACTCTATGTCTAGAACATATCGTGATCGTCAGATTAGAATATTTACAAATGCATACTAATGCATACTAAAGAAACACACTTTCACCTAATGGATATATTACACAAGTTGATCTTAACTAATTCCTAAGTGTCTAAATATCCTAACATCCCCCCTTAAGAACAACTTGGGATAGGATTGAAGGATTTACAAAAGTGACACTATTAAGAGAAGGAAGGAGGCATTAGAGCTTATCCCCCCTTAAGGACACATTCCTGAACTCCTAACATAGATCGAAGTTTAGAAAACTTCGCTTCTGTAAGAGACTTGGTGAAGATGTCTGCAACTTGATCATCTGTAGGGACATAGAGCACTTCAATAACACGATCATGAACAAGATTTCTGATGAAGTGCATGTGTAGCTCAATGTGTTTGTTGTGCTGATGTAGAACTGGATATTTGGAAAGCTTGATGGCACTTTGATTATCACACCAAAGTGGAGTAGGTTGCTGCTGCTCGAATCCAAACTCTGAAGGGATCTATCAAAGCCATAAATATTCTTGACTGGCATTAACTATGGTTCGATATTCTACTACTGCTAAAAAAAGAGTAAGAGCTTGTTGTTTCTTACAAGCCCAAGTGACAGGTCCAAATTCCAGACTGAAAACATAACCTGCAGTAGACTTTCGATCATCAGGATCGCTGGCCCAATCTAAATCAGTGAAACCAACCAACAAAGGTTCCCCCCCTATACTGTAATGAATCCCAAACTGAATTATACCTCGAATATATCAAAGTATTCTTTTTGCTGCTTTCCAGTGACTTTCATGAGTAGTTTGCATATAACGGGAAACACGACCAATGGAAAAGGAAAGGTTAGGACGGGAATGAGTCAAGTATAAAAGACTACCAACAAGCTGACGATACAAGGTGGCATCTACTTCAGGGGAAGTACAAGTGGCAAAAAGTTTGACTCCATACTGGAAGGGAGAAGGGGCTGGTTTACAATCTTCCATGTCCAAGCGACGAAGAAGGTTACAAGAATACTTAGACTGGGAAAGAAAGATTCCTTCTTTGGTTTGCAATACTTGGAGACCAAGAAAATAATGCAAATGTCCTAAGTCTGACATTTCAAAATTTTGCTTAAGACTAGATTTCACATGGGTTATAAGTTTAGGGTCACTACTAGTAAGGATAAGATCATCAACATAAAGAAAAAGTATGATGAGATGGTTTCCTACTTTCTTGGTATAGACATTTGGGTTAGAATGGCATCTAGAAAAACTAGTGTTAGGGAGAAAGCTATCCATTTTGGCATACCAGGCTCTAGGAGTTTTCTTAAGGCCACATAAGGATTTCTTAAGGAGACAAACAAGGCTAGAGTTATTCTGAACTTATCCAGGAGGTTGTTCCATGTAAATTTCCTCATGTAAATCACCATGTAAGAAGGAAGACTTGACATCCATTTGATGGACTTCCCAGTTATGTATGGCTGCAAGGGAAAGAACAAGGCAGATGGAGTTCATTTTTGCTACAGGGGCAAAGGTTTCATTGTAGTCAATCCCTTCAACTTGGAAAAAACCTTTGGAAAATAACCTTGCCTTAAGTCTTTCAACACTTCCATCTGATGCATACTTAGTTATGTAGACCCATTTACATCTAACAATTTTTATTCCTTTTGGAAAAGGAACAAGATCCCAAGTATCATTTGCCATTAATTAATGATATTCTTCATCCCTAGCTGCATCCCAATTTGGATTTCCTGAAGCTTTTGAAAAAGTTTCTGGATCATGATTCTTGGAAACTTGAGCCAAAAGAGAAGAGGCTTGCTGAAACTGAGAACGTGTTCATCGTTGATCTCTAGGATCACCAGCAAGATCACTAGCTACTTCACATGTTGAACGAACCCATCGAGGAAGTATTGGAACTGGTGCAATTGGAGGAACATGAGTAGGTGGAGGTGGATTCTCATCCTCACTGTCATGATCAAAAACTAAAGTTGGAAACCTATTAAGGAAGCTGGAAGAAGAAGAAGAAGAAGGCACAATTGTCGAACAAGGCTCGCAAGCGAAAGATGGCACACCCGCCAAGTTAGGCTCACAGGCCAAGAGATTTTCATCAAATGTAACATCTCTTCTAATGATTATATCATGTGAATGGGAATAAATAAGTATATAACCTTTTACATCTTCAAAATATCCAACAAATATGCACTTTTCACTTTTAGGTTGCAATGCTTTCCGTTTTTCATTCGGAATGTGAGCCCATGCTTCACAACCAAACACACGAAAGTGACTTACATGTGGTTTAATTTTACTCCATGCTTCTTCTGGTGTTATACCTAGTAAAACTTTAGTGGGTGTGCGATTAAATATGTAATTTGCACAATTTATGGCCTCAGCCCAATATTGAAGACTTAGTCCCTTAGATTGGATCATACAATTAGCCATTTCTTTTAAAGTGTTTTTCTTCTGTTCAGCTACACCATTTTGTTGTGGTGTATATGGAACAGTGTGCTATTGTTGGAGTCCTTTTTCAGTGCAGAAAGTAGTGAACTTGTTGTTAACATATTCTCCTCCATTGCCAGATCTTAACTTAATAATTTGATGACCAGATCATTTTTCAACAAGGGCCTTGTAGGCCAAGAACATGTTAAATACTTCGCTCTTAAGTTTTAGGAATTAAACCCAAGTGCGTATGGAGTAGTCATTAATGAAAGTTAAGAAATATTTGAAACTAGAAAAGGAAGTAGATGGAAGAGGTCCACACAAGTCACTATGCACAAGCTCTAAGGGAATCGAGGCGTGCCAAGAGGCACGTTTGTCAAAACTGTCTCGATGATGTTTTCTGAGTACACAACCGGAACAAACACCATCCTTGTAAGATACCAGCGGAAGACCAGTCACCATATTGTATTTACATAGTTGTTGCAATGAGCGATAATTTAAGTGACCAAATCGCTCATGCCAAAGTTTGCTCAAGTTATCACTATGAGCAACAAAAACTGAACGAAAAGGTGATGACCGAAAGTTATTAAATTTTTACAACCTGGTAATATCATCAATAGTTCCAGTAGCAAGGACATTTTAAGGATTTTTAAAATCCTTGATTACAACTTGGTGAGGTGTAAATGTCACAGTTTTACCTTCACCTGAATGAGTAATTTGATAGATTGATAAAAAATTGCAGAAATTTTTTGGAACACATAGTACATCAATGAAATGACCATTTTCGACTGGAACTGTTCCAGATCCTACAACACTTAGAGATCTATCATCACCAAAAAATATTTTTTGGGTGTTACATTCATGCATAGTAGAAAAGATGGATTTATCCTTAGCCATATGATAAGATGCTCCAGAATCAATGGGCCATTCAATTGAAGTAGAAGAAGAAGATGCAGCATAAGAGTAACTAGAAGCAAAAAGTGCATGTCCATGAGAGGTAGATTCTGAAGACGAATCTAAGCTGATGTGGTGCTTCTTCATTGCTGCTTCCAAAGCTACCATCTTCTTAAAACACTTAGATTCATCATGATTATCTTTCGCGAAAAAATTGGAATGACGCTTAGTCTTCTTTCCTTTTTGCTTGGATCCTTTGTCATTTTTTAAAGAAGGAGCTGACTGAGAAGGTTTGGGACCCTTGTTGTTTTTCTTATTATTGCAAAAATTCTGTTTCTTGGGAGGCTTGGACTTTTCTTTCTATTGGGACAATAAGGTTTTCTCAAATGTATTTGCATTGTTAATTATTCCAAGATGAATGAGCTTATCTTGCTCTCTAATTAAGGAATCACAAAAGGATTCAAAGCTAGGCTCTTGATAGCTAGCTGCAGTCAAGGACTCTTTCATGGAGTAGAATGTAGATACAAAAACAGAATATGCAGGTCCAAGTTTTGAAAGAATATGATAAATACATCGTTTCTCTTCTTTCTTAATCTTACATTCTGCACATAATAGTCTAAGAGTTTTATACTTAGATAAATAGTCTTGAATGCATGAAAAATCATTTGGATTCAAGGAAAGCAACTCATTCTCAAGTTGATGACCCTGAATTTCATTGTGTTAACCAAACACAGATTCCAACTTTTCCCAAGCGAGATTAGGTTCATCAATTTCGGATATGTAGAATCAGAAATCAGTAGAGATTGACATCCCAATCAATCCACGAGCATCATCACATTGATTTTCCCATTTAATTTTCTTATCATCATCAGTGGGTTTCTGTTTCTTTCCCTGAAGTTATCCTGAAAAGCCTCCTACTTCGCAGAACATCCTCCATACGAGATTTTCATGAAAAATAGTTAGAACTTGTAAGTATAATATCACAAGGGGTGGCCATACTGTAAAATAATGGCTGAAAGAGTAGAAACTAACTGTCTGGATGCAAAGAGCTCGAAAAAATATGTGGTTTAAAAAAAATGGCACTTAAAACTGATTCCGGGTGATGAAGTTATGCTTGATCAAAGAAAATGTTGAAGATGTCCCCAATAGTGACGTGGCAAATATTAGCTTGACCAACTAAAAAAAAAAACCCTCTTTCCAAGATCAACCTTTGACAATCACTTTTACAATAAAGTTGCTTTGAAGTGAATCACTTTTGTAGAATAGGTGATGTTCACTTTTACAATAATGTGACTTTTAAATAGCGTGGCAATAAATTAAAAGACTTAAGTGACTTACTTTTATTATATTTTATTCATGTGAGATGCACTTTTACAATAAAGTAACTTGAAAATAGAAATTGCATGCACTAAAAAGTAGTTTGATAAGACTTGAACTCAAGACTTATCAAGGTGAACAGCAACTTTGGATCAAGTGAGCTAAGTTTAAAAGGTACGCAAAAGTTTGGAAAGAGGAAGGGGGCCTTTTTTTTTTTACTCTTCTCTCTCGTTTTTCGTGCTTGCTTTATTTTCCTGCAAATCACAAAAAAAATGAAAAAACAAAAACAAAAAAACTTTTTCCACACAATAGGGTTAGATGTTGGTTAGCTTGCCCAGAAAGTCTACGTTTTTAAGTTTTCTCGTTGTTTCTGATTTGCCATGATTGCATAAGGTGCATGGCAAAGAGCATATGTAGCCGAGAAGACAAGAAAAAAAAACTTTCCCTTACTGTTTCTGATTCACCGCGATCGTGCAAGGTGCATGGAAAAGAGCATACGCAGTCAGGGAAAACAATAGTCCAATACTAAAACATAAAATATCTAATAATAAACTGATAAAATATGAGAGATTCATAAAAAACAAATCCATCACTGTAACATTATACCTTCAGATTTGCCGAAATGGGTGTTTCTGGAGCAAACGAAAATGGTTTTCGGTGAAACGAAATTTTTTTCCCAATGGAAATGGTGCTTTGGATGCAATGGAATAGTTCCCATAGACCAAAAATGCACAGAAAATATAGAACCAGAAACCCTTTCAAAGTTTTAGCAACACCGGTTCCAGATCTTGATCAAAACTGAAAGCAGCTCTTCATAAAAGCTCTGATACCATGTCCGAGTACACAGGGTACTCCTAAGAGACTGAACACCTTTAGAAACTACTTCACACAAATAGATCATAGATCAACACATCGATGTTTGTCACGTGGTTAAAACCCTCGAGATGGAAACCGTCCACAGCCCCAGCTAAATAGCTACTTGGAGCAATTTATTATGCAAAAGAAAGAAAGTTGCATGAGCTTCTCATAATTGATCAACTAGCCAAGGACCCTCTATGCTCTTTAAAAAGATATCATAGACCAATCGGGTGTTAAGCCACGGATCAATGGTAGGTATGATCTAAGAGAATTTGAACCGTCGGATCACTCTATGTCTTGAACATATTGTGATCATCGGATTAGAATATTTACAAATGCATACTAATGCATACTAAAGAAGCACACTTTTACCTAATAGATATATTACACAAGTTTATCTTAACTAAATCCTAAGTGTCTCTTAGGATTTGATATTACACAAGTTGATATATTACACTTTTACAGGAATGGTTTGAGATTACTAACCTTATCTGCACTCTTGCTTGAAGTCTGTTGTTTGAATATCTTCTGGAATCCCTCAGGCATATATTTCACTTGGCCTAAGGTGGATGGTTGTTTCGTTTCGATGAAATCTAGGCATACATCCATGAATATGTGCTTTTTCTCTTAAACATTAAGTAGTGCTTTCTTTTGTGCGGCATGCCTTACCTACGGTTGCGCTTGTGCCGCGGGCTCTATCTGTGTAGCTTGATCTACACCCATCACATCACCTCCCCTTGTTACCACTTCTATAGTTGGTTCTTGTGGTTCTGCGACTATCATTTGTATGTTGGCATTAGAATTTGTGTTGGGAGAATTTGGCATAGGATTTGGTGTTGGGTTAGCTTCTTCAATCGTCCAGGCTTTCTATCGAGCGATAAGTTGCAGACATTGATCCACATTGTGCTCTTTCTTGCAATATGAGAAATTCTTTGCAGGTTCATGGAAGTCTCTAGCATAGTGGCCCTATACTCCACAATTGCAGCATACCACTGGCCCTCTTCCTCGGCCAAAACCTCCTCCTCCTCAGATCTTGTAATCCCCCCCCCATCAACTAAGGTTGAGGTGGTTGTGGTAGGTATTGCGGTTGTTGATATTGATGTTGATATGGGTTATACGGGGCCATATTCTAAAACTGTGGTGCCATCTAAAATTGCTACGTAGGATGGAAATGAGGCGCAGCCTGGAACAACTGCACAGGTTGAAACTAAGGCGCAGCCTAAAACTGAGGCGTAACCTGAAACTAAGGTGTAGCCTGAAATTGAGGCGCATCCTGAAACTGAGGCACAACCTAGAACTGAGGCACATCCTGGAACTGCTCTTATGCCTGTTCAATTTTTACTTGCTCCTCATTCTTCATTAGATATGCATCTACCATATTCTCTCTCAAAAGTTGGTAGGCCCTACAATCCTTTTCATCATGGCCTACAGATCTACAAAATTTACACTACAAAATGGCTAGGATACATATCATCTTCTACAAGAACATGCAATCTATGTCACAATGTTCTCTTGTCTGGCATATGTTGCACCAAGGTAGCCCCTGGGTATTCAATCAGTTCGGTGCACCAGATGAGATGTAGTTCATGTAAGTCGGATAGTCATCCTTGGTATGTCCATTGGTCTGACATCTTGTGCACCATAGATATTCCTGCACCTCTTTTCCTCTTTTTATGTCCTGGAGTTGAATTGTCAGATTAGCCAATTGTGACTGAATCTATATCATTCCTGTGGTGCCATCTCCAATAGGTGAAGCTTCTAGCTTCATCGCCAATTCTAGTGCTTCCATTTGCGTCACAATCTTTTGCTGCATGAGTGGTCCCCTAATGTGTGGCAGTATCACAGCAATAAACCACTCTTTATGATGCATGTCTGAAATATGGAAGCTTACTTTGGTCATCAGCGTTTTGAACCGCTGATCAAAGTCACATATTGTTTCTACTAGAGCTTGCTTAATCTCCTTGATCTCAGTTATACATTGGGACTCAGATTGTGGATTTCTGAATCTCAAGAGCATTGCACATCGAATCTCCTCAAGAGTCCTCTATGGCTGCCCCAGCAGTACTACACAATACTTCATAAACCAATCCAATGTGTGGCCCCACAGATTTGTAATCATTTATGCTTTTTGGATGTCCTCATTGATAATGAGGCATATCATCCATACTACCTCGTAGAGGAACCAGTGTTGTTATGGGTCCTCTGTTCCATTCCTATTGAATGTGGGTAGTTTAACAACTATCCCCGCCATTAGGTGGCATTGGGGTTGTTCACTAGATTCCCTGGATTTTATGGATTTACTAGGGTCACTGATGGGCTTCCTTGCGTACCAATCCTGAAACTAGGACTACTAGTGTTCTTAGGCTGTTCAGGTGAGGAACTTCTAGGTCTCACTTCAGGTGATCTCCCTAGAATGTCATAGTCACGTCCTATCCTTGGCATCTCTACATACTCTTCTAATTCTTCTCTCTAAAAAATTGGACTATACTCCTCCTGTTCATCATAGGACCCTTAGTTTAGGTGTGAATCACATCCATATTCACCTTCCCTGGGTAGGCTATAAGCCCTCTTGCCTCCTACTACCTTCCTCCTCTTCCTTGACCAGAACCTCCTTCCACTTCTTAGGACTCCATTGTCCAACTCATATTCTGAACTTCCTGGGAACATTTCTGCTTACTACCTTCCATATTACTCCTAAATTTTACACAACATATCCCCTTCATAGAATGTGCAACTCAATCGCTGAGTTGTAACATACCCTTTTCATAAAGGATCATTTTAATCCATAGGTTTATAGACATAAGGTACCTTCCATGAGGTCCTTGGAAAAAATGTTTCTCTGCCTCTCTATGCGAGGTTATCGCTTCATCAGCAAACTCAGTAACACATCCTTCTAATATGCTATCAATCCAAAAATCAATAGCTACGGAAATACAATTACTTACTTGCACTACTTCTTGTGTTAGCTGGTCTGTCCACTCAGCCACTCCTCTTCTCTGGAAGTTAGTTTGTCGAGTCACTAACTTTGACAACCACTCTTGCAATACAATGGGAAATTCTATAAATAAAATCTCATCGATATACAAATATAGATATCGTTGTACCTAGTTCTCAGGACTTAGCTCCAAACCCTCACTTTCCTTCAGTGCAAATATCAATGTCTTTGACTACAGCTAATCCTCAACTTCACTCTTGGTCGAGTGCCACAACATTTCCCTTGTTTTGATCAATAAGAACCCAAAAATGGAACCATTTGTTGGCCACTTTTCCTAACTCATGCGACCCAGGTTCTACATAGCCCATCAACCCAACAAACACCCAAGATACCGGCCCGACAGAGGAAGCCCTATCGACAATGCCCATAAAGCAGGAACAGTCTCACCCAAGATATCTCCTCGATGGGTAACCACCGGAACCATGTTTCCATGATTTTTTGAGGGATTATAGTCCCTTAGTGTGTGACCAAGGATCTCAACCAAGTCATAAGGATGGAGTCATTTACATCAAACTGTAGCGCATATCGTACACATATCTTATTAACTACAAACGGCACGGCACAGATTCAGCCTTAGTGCTTTAACCATAATGGAATATAAAATGAAGCTAACAGAAAGGCACAATATAACAGACACACAACAACGATTGTGCCATAAACATAATATAATACTCAGAGCATTGGATACTAACCTATTCATGCATTCAGACTTCTATTGACAGTACGCCATTCATTCAACCATGGCAGGACTTGCATCATAAACATAAAATAAATAGAAACATAAACAACCATACACATTCAATCATCAACACGCAGGAGAATTCACATGGAAACCCATATGGGAAAAACCACAAGGCGCTCTTCATCTGGCATGAGAAATATATGGCACCTTTAACCTACATTTGACTGCAAACTGTCTTAGATCTAGCTTTCTGTTCAGACTCTTTCTTGCTCTCATGCTCTCTATCTTATTTCCCCTAGTCTACTGCTACCCTCTACTAATCCGTACACATCCTGGATCGACCTCTATAGCATCTGCACCTCTCTAGCAGAGCTTCTCTTTTACTGTACTACCTCCAACTGCATCCTATAGAGTTTTGACTAATCTACCATTCAGATCTCTCGTCTTCGCTCTGCTCTCTCAAAGATCTCTCCTTTGTTAACCCTTCAAAATCAATTAAGACTAAAACAACCAACATAAAGCAACAACAACCAACCGACGTCCAACCTAAAATTAATAGCCAACGGTAACAAGCCAACCCTTACAAAACTAATGAAAAACCCTCTAACTATTGAATCCCTCCTATTTATACTATTTTACATGACCACACATGTTCGATTGCATACAGGCGGTCCTTTAACTGTCACCATCAGCCACCCATCAGGCTACAGTTGTGGCGATCATGACTTGACACGAGGCACTAATGACCTTACTTACAGCATGCGTTCACTCGTGTGGCATCTGTCGACTTAAGCTGACTTCAACATCCATGATCATCCTGTCACTTTCGGCCATTATTTTGCACTTGTGCTACCATTTTACCCTAAAGAATATTCCTTTCCATGTAGTTCCCATTTTCCATGTAGGTGACACCTTTTTTGCATATTCCTTCTTTTGCATAGATTTCCTCTTCCACACAACATTCTTGGCCCACGCAAATTCCTTCTAAACCCGCTGTGCACTTCCTTCTCCTTGCTTTCGCTTGTACGGTGACTTGATTCTTGCACATTTCTTCGTTTGTGCTTATTCCTTACGTGCTTTCCCCAGTCCCAATAGTAAGACTATCATCCTGCATTACTTCCATACATATGAGTAGGTTGTGGACATATTTACAAAATCCTTTACTGAGAAGATATTTGTTTATCATAGGTCTCTTCTTGGTGTGAATGTTTGATTCTTTTTTTAGTTCTTGGTATACTATCATTTTTTTTTTTGGGGGGGGGGGGTTCCATGAGGTTTTCCCAATTTCCTTGGTTTATCAAGAAATTAATTTTCCATTATATTGTATGGGTGACCTTTGGTATCAGTTGCCAGGGCCCAGTTTGTCCAAGTTTGGATTAAGGGGGGGTGTTAGGATTATTATAATCCTCCCTTGTCCACCATTATCTAAATGTTAGTTTCCAATATTAGTAAGTCATTATAAATTTCATTGGTGTATTTAGATGTATTCTGGGGCACACTAGCCACTTGATGCACCCTCATGCATTAATATAGGAGCTCCATATACCAATCCCTAGATTTTAGGAGATCACTCTAAGTTAAGGGAGTCCCACCATTAGTTCAGCCTAATCAGTGTTGAGTTATGCTCCGATGGGCCACATTCAGTTCACTCTCAGTTAGTCTAGTCTCTCTTGTGCACTATTTAAGGATATGGTCACATTTTATCATCTATCTTGGTCATTTAACTGTCTGTGAGGTGTTTTAGTTGTTCAAAGTTTCACTAGTGATTATTCAATGGTGATTATCCCATAGTTAGTCATGTCTAGATTTAGTCTGGAGTCAGGGATTTGAATCACTCCTAGAGGTTTCAAATTCCCTCTTTTTTTATATGGATGTATTACATACATATTAATGATTATTTAGTTAAATTTATTTCATCAAATTTTTTCCTCTTGTCTAAAAAATTTCACTATGCATGTTTAATAATTCTAAACATTGAAATTCTTCCTCTGTCATTCTTCTTTCACTATGAGGTTCAATCTGGCCTAAAGATCTTGTGGGATTCATAATTGTATATATCATGCTAGGATTTATACTATTAATGTTGGACCTGATGTTGGCGAATAGTGACTAATATATGTTCTTCAAGTTTATGTAGCTCAAATAACCTATCTCCAGTAGCTTGTACGATGTCCAAAAATAGTACCTATGCTATTATTTGAGATTATTGTTTGAAATGTATTGGTACAATTGCTTCTTGACCATATACTAACTTGAACTGTGTCTACCCCATGTTTATTTTATAGTTTGTATTGTAAGCCCATAGAATAATAGGAATTTTTTCATCTCAGTCATCCTTGTCGATGTTACAGTTTTTTTGTTAATCCTTTAGTGAGCATATTATTGAATGTTGTGATAGCATCATTTGATTGGGGGTGGTATACTGAAATTTTGTTATTTTCTATCATAAATTCCTTAAGTAATAATGATGGTAATATTAATAAAATGTGTTCCTTCGTCACTGGTTAACTTGAGTGGAAATTCAAATCTTGTAACAATGTTTTCATAGATAAAATTTGTTGTAACTTCATTTGTATATGCTTCGATGAGTTCTATTTATGCTTATTTAGTGATGTATTCAACTGTAGTGATGATGTATCAATATCCCACTCATTGACAAGGCACTGGGAATGGACCAACAAATTCAATGGTCCTATTTCAAATGTTAGATTTGGGTTTACTAATGTTAACAACATTTAATTCCATCAGAGCAATTGACCTATTTGCTAGTATTTATCACATTTACTGATGAAATTATAGTAGTATTTATTCAATGTTGGCCACCATAATCAAGCTTGTAATATCTTTTTGACAATTGTGTCTACTTGAAAGTGTCCCCCCTCCGACATTGAATGTGCTTCATTGATGATGGCATATTTTTCATGGTGGGGGACACACAAAAGAAGTATGTTGCCTTATCCTAATTTGTATAAGAATCCATTAATTAAAGTGTATGGTTCTAATTTCATGGCTAGTATTTTATTTTTCTTCTCAGATTTCCTTTCTAGAGATTGTCCTTCCTACATGAATTGAGTTATATCTGCTAGATTATTTGGTACGGATTTGACTCTAAAAATGAGGGTATCTAGTAATTTGTCATATATTCCAACAATTTTTTCTCCAGTTTCTATATGCGACAAATGATTAGGCTGGACAATGGACTTCATTGGCCTTACGATTATCTCATAATTCAAATTCTTGAAATAGTAAAATCCATTGGAATATTCATCCATGTTCTAATGATTTATTAACTAAATATTTTAAGACTTGATGATATGTGAAAAATAAAAAAGATTTACCTAATAAGTAATGATGATACTTTTGTAGAGAGAAAATCAAACCTATACCTTTTCACTTTGTAGTTGAATAACTTCACTTAGATTTATTTAACTTTTGATTGGAATAGGAATACAAATAGTCGATCACATCCTCTCCTGGCTAGGTGAGTATTCAACTAACTACAATACTCAATGAGTCAATTTGTACATGAAACTTGTTGGAATGATTTGGGAATTGGAGGATCAAGGATTCAACCAGATTGAGTTTAATAATCTCAAATGATTTTTCACATTCTTGTGTCCATGTAAACAAAACATTTATTTTGAGTAGCTTCTACAGGGGGGCGTCATATCTGAATTATGTAAAACAAATATTCAATTGTACCCGACATTTCCTAGCAATATTCTAACTTGTTTATCTTTCACATGTATATTTAAGTTGAGGATGACTTTTAGATTTTCCAAGTCGACCTTGATTCCTTCTTTGCAGAAAACGTTGCCCAAAAATATTTCAATGGATGTGGAAAATATACACTTCTTGATATTTAATCATAGTTGAATTTGTATACATCTTTATAACATCAGGTAGATCCACTAAACATGATCTCTTATCATGGTATATATGGTCCATTAGTTGAAGTAAATAGTCATGGTTTTATATAGTAACTCCTAAAAATAATTGATCATGATTTGGAAAATATTGCAAGTGTGTTTTTCAATCCAAATAACATAACTTTGTATGTGAATGATCCAAATTCACATAAAAATGTAGTCTTATTCTTACCTTTCTTTTCTATGGGAGTTTGATTGTAGCCTCAAAATCCATGTGTTAAAGAGTAACATTAATGGACTACAACTTCGTTGATAATTTCATTTGTGAAGGGTGTATGGAACAAATCTATAAGGGTTACTTTGTTTAATAATCTGTAATCCACGCAAATATGAAGCATTTTTGAGTATTTCTTATTAGGAGTGATGACGATTGGGATATTTGATTCTAACTCATTAACTAGATATGTGATTCTAATGACTATCACATTTTCTATTTCTTTCTTGACTATATCTTTATATTTGTGGGATAATATGTATGGATTCTTCTTGACAGGTTTTGCATCTGAAATAATGTCTATCTTCATTTCTCCTATTCCTTGTACTAATCCTTTTAAATATTTATAATCTATGGAAAACATGTCTTGATATCTTTAAGAAGACTCCCTATCTCTATTTTTTTCTGCTCTGATTGGTAATCCCCCATTTTTTCTAACATAGGTCAACTGTAGATGGATATGTTAATTTCTTTTGTCTTGATTTCTGCGTCCATCCAATCAAGTGATTTTTATTCATCAATGTGTCATTCTCCTTATTTAAATTTTGCAAAGTATGGGGGAGAATATTTGTATTTGAGCTCTCCATCTTCTTCCTTATATTTAGTTGATACTTTCATGACTACTTTGACTAGATAGATTAAGTGAGGGTAATATTTCTTTCGTCTGAAACATTTTCCATTGTTATTATCATTTTTCTTAGTCCAAGAAAGTTGGGAGGTGGAATTGCTTCTTTTGTTTGTGATATTATTGCAAGTTGAGATTAATTAATGAGTAAGTGTATTCTTGACTGCACCAAATGGTCGATATACCTGTTTAATAAAATTTTAAATTTCTTGCACAAATTCTTTAAGATAATCATCGATGGGAGTAAATGAAGAATTTTAATGAAATTTCCTTTAAGCGACTTCCAATTAAATGTTTCACCTTGTACTTCTTTGATATTATACGATTTAATGGGTAGGTTATCTAATGTACTTAGGCACATATGTGTCCAGGCCCATTAATTGCGGTAGCCAAGACTTTTCCATTATTTTTTACAGATATTGATATGGTCAAATGGATCTTGTCCTTGGATGACTTTAGGAATTTGTTCCCGTGGTGTCAACTTCTTTCCTCTGAATCTCTCAATAATGTAAATAGATGCTATTTTCCAATTTTGAAGATGAGAATGATGCCTGTCCCATGAATGAGAAACTTAACTCATGAAGGTTTTTACTAATCTTTGTATTCATCCTTACTCTCCCACTTTTTTAGAAACTTTGTCGATGTGATTGGATGGTGACTCAAGTTATTTGTGCCAAAGTAGAGGTAAATTGGTTGATTCATTTTTAGTTAGAACCAAAATTGGGTACTCCTTGGATTTCCTTCCAAATATTTTTGAGATTACAAATATAACAAAGAATTTTATCACAGAGTGTCAGGGAATGGCTTCAATCATCCATCATTATCATGCTTGTGCTTCATAATTTTAAATTTTCTAGTGATTCAAGTCTAAGTATGAATTCAGTCCAATCCAGATGGGGGATCCCATATGGAGCTCCCCATTTTCATTAGGATCGATTGAGTATTCATTGTTTTGAATTACTTGGTATGGATTCCTTATATATATGTCATTATCATTAAGTTGAACCCAAGGTTTACCTTGGGATAAGTAGATAGCGACATTGACATTTTTACCTTCTCCTTTAACTGTATTCTATCATTTTCTAAGGATGAAATCTTTCATATTCCTTCCCCACGGTCAACTGAATTGAATATGGAAGGATTTGGAACCTTATTTTGGATCATTACCTCAAAATCAACTTGGGTGGTTATGCCCATTATTGTCATATGAACATTTTTCCAAAAATCCTATTAGTTTAATTAAACCCTGGTCGCCGAGCTTAATATATAATCTTGACTTGGACAGCTAGGTCGACCCAATATTTCCCAAGTTGATATTGTAATTATATTTTATTGAGACATGAATTCAAGGATGACTTGCGAGATACAATATCCTTTGACTTCAAGGTCAACCATAGGGTAAATGCCAATTTTATCAAGTTTTGATTTAATAAGTATAGATTTTTAGAAATATTATCATTCCCTAGATTACTTCTTATTCTATACATCATATCAAAAAAAATTCCTACCGTGTATTATTTTGTGAGAATTTGCAATAGTTCATTAAGTTTCAAAACGTTGTCCCACCACATTAGCATACTCCCATCATCAGCGATCAAAAAAATCAGAGCACTCCAAGAGTCAATGATCATTGCAAGAGCAACATGCAGGTTCCAAGGATTGTTGATCAAATTGTTGGCAGCGTTGACTACAAAACTATAACCAAATATACCAAATATCCCAATCTACTGGTCATAAGCCTTTCAAACATGGAAGTGGATTATCCCACAAGGAAACTCCTTGCGAGAGGTCTGAACTATGCGATTGTAGAAATTCTGACCAGCAATAGATTAATTTCACTCACAACAAATTACAATTGATCATGCAAAATTGTCAACAATGGAGACTGAAAATGGAGCTGT
>LPNX010771304.1:49613-150278 GCA_001517045.1 Pseudotsuga menziesii
TCTGCTTTTTCATACAAGATATTTTAGTGTGATTTCCCTTCGAACAGTATGAGCACTTGTTCATTTCACCTTTGTTTTTCTTCTTCTGGGTATTTTTCTTGGGACCTTGTTGATCCTCTGGAGACTGCTTCTTGTCTCTTCCTTTCTTAGGTGGCCTTTTAGCTTTCTTCTTGCTTTTTGAATCCACCTTTGAATCTCCAGCAATCAAAGCTTGATCTTTGGATGGTTTGATGGTGCCCATCATCACCAGCTTGTCTTGTTCTTGTGTGAGAGATTCCATGAAATCTGCAAGGCTAGGCATCTTCCAGGTTCGAGCTATGAGTTTTGTGGCATAGAAGGTTGAAACAAAGACTGAGTAGTCAGGTCCTAGATTCAAGAGGATGGCCAATACGAGCTGATCATCTTTATTTTCAATACCACACTGTTTCAGCTGCAAAACTAGTGCTTTGAACTTGGAGAAGTATAGCTGCAGTGATTCAAAATTACTGGGACTCAGGGACATTAGCTCATTTTCGATCTGGCGTCCCCTCATCTCATCTGTCTTTCCGAAGAGTTTAGAAAGTTTCTCCCATACTTGATCCGGTGAAGTTAATCCATCGAGATGGAAAAGGAGGTCTCGGGAAATACTGAGACATAGGAGGCCATAGGCCTCATCTCTCCGATTGTGCCATTTTATCTTCTCTATAGCAGCATTGGGCTCTGCTTCTGTAGCCATAGTCACCTTGTAGAGGCCTTTCACTCTCAACAAGATCTCCATCTCTTCTTTCCATTCAAAATAGTTGAAGGGAGTGAGAATAGTTTTCTGTGAATCCATAGCTTTAGAAAATCTATCCCGGCTGTCAGTAGAAGGCTCCCAGTCTTGATGTCGAACCTGCAAAATTTTTTTTGAAGCAGAGTAACAACCTACAATGGCTTTGATACCATGTAGAAATTCTGACCAGCAATAGATTAATTTCACTCACAACAAATTACAATTGATCATGCAAAATTGTCAACAATGGACACTGAAAATGGAGCTGTAACACAAAATTATATTAACTCAGTGTACAATAGCCAACCCTGTAATATCATAGGCTTCTAAATAAATAGAATACATGAAGAAATCAAATGCATGAGGAAGCATCCAAATCTAGCATAAAGCAGGCTTACCCAAAATAGGCAAATCCCCCATAGGTGTAAAAAGTTGATCCCAAATCTGTCATGAGGCTCACGAATTGGAAAGGGCGCATGGGAAAGCTAATGAGTGGTGAAATGGTAGCTCATACATGCTTTTTCATGGAGGAAAGAGTGGAGGATGAAAGGGGAATAAAACAGGTTCACCTCACCTAGTCTTGCTTTCCTTATGTGCTTTAAAAACTGAAAAAGCAGTCAACAAAGCAGAAAAAGTAGAAGGGTGCCTAGGAGGCCAGGAATAAAGCATATTTGATTCCTAAGGCTTTCCCAAGCGCTACATGAGTCAAATATGGCAAGTTTGACCTTTATGGATAGGAAATTAGCAACTTGAACATGGTGGGACTCATGAACTAGGCAAATAAGACAAAAATAAATGAATTAATGTCTAAGTGGGTAATACTATGGGTTTGATTATTCTAACAGTGATTTCCCCCAAAAAAATTTCGGTCGACATTATCTGTAACATTGAAGAAGGAATTAAACATCTACCGAAAAAATAAGTAGAATAAGTGCATCGTAACCCTAAGAAAAGCAAAGCTGCCTAGATCAAACATCACTAAGGAAGAAAGTAGAGCTCTTAAAGAACTTGTTGTAGCTGCAACTTTCCTCCCCAAATTTCTTAAATTCGGGACCCCTCCTCATGATTTTGGTTTGATCATTGAATCTTTTGAGTATTGATCTGTGTTTTATTTTTTAATGACTACAAAGCTTAATTCTTGACCAAGGTTCAGATTCTGATTGCGATGAAGTTTATGGTGAGCCGTAACTTTTATTTTTGTTTTGCGTATCAAACCAGTTAACTCTGTTGTGGTCACTGTTACGGAGGTATGATAGTTCGCTGTCCTTTGTTAAATGTTCGTAGTTGACTGAAGCACTTAGTTTTTTCCAAGTTTTTTCCATTGGATCGGGAGTCTTTCTTGTCTTGGTTGGAAGTTTTAACCTTTCTCCCGTCTGCCGTTGCGGCTTCTGAAGTTGTTTTTCCATCCGAAGTTCAAATCGTGCTGACGTCCGATTCGTTTTGTCTTCACTCACTTGTTCGGAGCCTTTACCTTTCCGCCGTTGCGGCTGAGAAGAGCTAGAGAGCTTCCGATTCGAGTATCTGCCGATGTCTGATTTAGTCCTCACCCCCCCGCGATTAGCTTGTGTCTTAGATCCTGGTCTCATCTGCTGTTGCGGATGGAAAAGGCCGTTCAACTGCCGATGTGACATCTCTCCGACGTCCAATTAATAGCCTTCCATCCTGCTAGTTGTCCCACCTTTCCGATGTTAGGGATAACCCCAGTCTTCTTCATGGTTCAACCGTTTCAATGGTATAACGTGTTGTTCTGTTTTGTAACGTAAATACGATAAATGATGCATCTCTGTTTTTGTGTAGGTGGATCTAAGGGATTGGTGGAACTAGGATGGCGCGAAGGTATAGTTGAGCATTTCAGCGTGGATCAAACCAAGGCTAGAAGGACAAGCGAAAGAAAGGACAACGTGAATGGCAACGGAGAAATGGAACCTGAAGATCTGTCAGTTACGCAATAGTTCGTAGAACAATTTGAAGCATTGGGAAGCTGAGAGGGGGACAGAGGAGGCAGCTTAAGGGTCGCAAATTGTAGTTTAAATATTTGATAGTAGGAATGAGAAAGGGATTTTTCCCTGGAAAATTTTGTAAATGTTTGCTTGTAAGAGGAACTACTTCGTTTTGCAAAGGAAATTGAAATTTTTCCTGTTGGAGAGAGTGAGAAGTGGAATGTATCAATACAACTCAATGAATAATGTTGAAGAGGAACTATTTTGTTTTCAGCTGGGTTTCATTTACTGTAAGAGTGTTTAATTTCTTGAACCTATGTTCTTGTTGAATGCTTTTTGGTATCTTTTGGGATATTTTCCACTGTGAGTAATAAAGGTTGTTTTATAAAATAATCAGCTATCTGGTTATTTAAATATCTGTGAGTGTTCATGTGTCTTGAAAGAAGTATCAGCTATCTATGATTCTTCATTATGCATGTGCAAAATGTATTACTCACCAATAAATGCTAATTCTGATCCCTAGGGATAGTTTAGGTAGTCAGTTTGCTTTTTGTTGTATGCGATTTGGATGTCTATGAGCCATAAGACGAGAGGTAAGAACTTGCGCATCACATTGTGGCTACTCCTGGCATCTTTATCACCCTGCATTTAGTTAGGTACTTGCATTTCATATCTTAAGTAAAAACACAAAAACTTGGTGGACTGGGCCGCAACCGGTAAAGCCTTTGTTTTGTTACTTGACCTACGGTAGCCGGACCGCAAAACGGATGGATTCCCTATACCAAACAGTCAACAGGCTAGTTGGGAACGTTGATTGGGGAGAATCCCTTACTGTTGCTGCCTGCGATTTTCCAGGCCTCAAAATTTTTGGTGCTAGAAGGAGGGCTGCCAGTGCATGGTTGGCTGAGGAAACCCGTTTTCCTGAGATTATTTCACTGGTTACAGTTCTGAAAGTAGTGGACCACCTAATCCAATTCTGGAAGAAGTAAATAGAGAACATATATATCCTGTTCACAAAGAGATCGTTAATGACCTAAGAAGACACACCAGGGCATACGTAAATAAGATTGGAGGATTGCCGATTATCCGTGAGTTTCCCAGGAGAGAGTATAAAAGGAAAGACCATCCTATAACAGAAGACTCAGTGCTGGTTGGAGACTGGGAAGAACTTGTGGAAACCACCTTGTAAGAAGTTGAGCTACCTTTGAATCAAGAGGGCCCAGAAACCCCTTACATTTCTCCTGTTCACACCCCTGTTGGTTCACCTCCTCATTCTCCACCTCAACTCATGGCTGGTGTTAACACCAACCAACCTCCTCCCAATCCACCAAATACACCACCTGCATGGAAAGCTAGGTCACCCCTAAACCTGACTCTTCCTTTGCATGACCTACCTCAGGCCTTTGAAAAGTTATTGCCTAAGTTCGATCCAAATGAGAAGATATTAGTGGATGATCATTTGCAGAGTTTTTACTTGGCAATAGAAGGATTGAGAGCTGGGGAACATGAAGATGTAGTGTGTATACTTTTCCTGCATACCCTCAAAGGAGCTGCTGCATCTTGGTACTTTGGGTTTCCTACTAATTCTATCCCAGATTGGGATACTTTCGAGAGAATTTTCAGAAGTAAGTATGCAGTTCAAAAGACTCACGCAGCCCTTATGAAAGGACTAGGTGCACTGAAGAAAGAGAAAAAGGAAAAAGTGCACAGTTTCACACAAAGGTTCGCAGCATATCTTAAGAAATTTTCTGAAACAGATAAGCCTTCAGAAAAAGTACTGATTGAGTACTATACTTCAGCTTTGGGTCCTGATCTGGCCATGTTTGCAAAAGGTAGGGCCAAGCCTACTCTTACAGAAACCTATGAAGAAACAGAAGTGGTGGAAGCTGAAAGAGAGAGTATTGAAGATTACCCCGAACAATCAGGAGAGAGAAGGAAAACTTTATTGTTCACTAAGCCTAAAGAGGAGAAAGCACCAGATTATGAAAGTATGGCCAAAATTATGCAAAAGCTGTCTAATAAGATCATAGAATTGGAGAAAGAGAAGGAAACACAGAAGTTCTACAGGCCTTATTATAAGAAAAGGGAGGAAAACAATCAGTCCCAACCTCCTCCTCACAATACTGCGTCTATGAATCTGACAGAGATAGGGATGGAAAATTTCTGCACCTTTCACTAGCAGCCTCACTCCGAAAAGAATTGTTCGCAATGGATAAATTCAATGACACTATTCATGAATCAGATGTTGGATTCAAGATTAACAGAGGAAGGCGATGGAGAAAGAAAAGAGAATTCTACTGCAAATTCTGCTAAAGAGCAGGAAGAGGAGACCATGGCTTTATGGAGTTTTGTTTCTTTATTTGACGCTGAACAGGAAAGGAATCAAGGATACAAGGAAGTTGTTGACACCAACGTAACAACAAGAAGTCAAGGGACGGTTAAAGATGACAATCTGATACTCCCAAATATTAGGAGGCTGTAGAGAAACGTTAAAAAGAAATTCCAAAATAAACCCGTGGCTGATATAATTCCTGAGTTCACTATTACCAGCCAAGATCCTAAGCAAAACAGAATGCCGCCCAAGCCAAATGAAGAAAAAGTGGATGCTGACAAACCTAACTCCATTGAATAGTAGATGAATTATGACATTGTGGAAGATTTAAAGAAGATAAAATCAAACGTCCCACTATTTGAAATGTGCAAAGTGCCTCAACAGAAAGAAAGACTACTGAGAGCACTTGAGGAATCGGATGAGAAGCTGCCTACTGATAATCAACCTCAGAGCGAAGAAGAAATTGGAGAAACCAGCATTGGAGGTGAGTCTAAATGTAAACATCCACCTTTCCTCCTGACGTTTGAAATTTTTAATCATAATGTGCACAATTGTCTGGTAGACTCAGGGGCGTCAATTAATGTCATGCCCATATCAGTATGTAAGAAAATAAATGGGTAGCCTAAGCCAACCACATGGAGGGTGGTTCAGTTGGATAGGACAGACGTTAAGGTAATTGGTCAGATGGAAGACGTCCTAATCCATCTGGCATCCAATGATAAAGTATGCCAAGTCATTAATATCGTGGTGGCTGATATACCAGACGCTTACGGTCTGGTCCTGAGCAAAGATTGGTCAGCTAAATTAAAAGGATATTTCGCCTCAGATTGGTCACATCTGTGGTTTCCATACAAGGGGAGTCCAAACCAGATTAAAATTTTAAGAGAGCCTCACATGAAGTACAATGTTACTCAACTGAATGAGAAGAATGTATCAGTCGCTTCTGTGTTGGGCAACTATTTTCTCAAATTGGAACCAGGAAATTATCAAGCGGAAGAGGCCAGTGACACATCTGACACCCAGCCTAATGTCCTTCGACTTTCTCAGGCCGATGAGGTTGATTGTAAAATAGTAGACTTTGCAGTAGGAATAGATTTACCTTCAGTATTTAGTCATTTTTGGACTTTATTTTTTGATGGCTCAAAGACATTAGAAGGGTCAGGGGATGGCTGTGTCCTTATTGATCCACAAAAGAATAAACATTTCCTGTCATGTAGATTAGAGTTTGAATGTACTAACAATACAGCTGAATATGAAGCACTGGTGCAGGGACTCAAGAAAGCGATTGAATTGAAGGTAAGTAATTTGAAAGTTTTTGGGGATTCTGAAATTATTGTGAAACAAATTTGGAATCAAATCCACTGCATTTCTCCTCACTTGAAAGCTTACCAGAATGAGGTATGGGAACTACTTAAATGTTTTAATGCATTTAACATTATTTCAATTCCAAGATTAAAAAATGCAGCTGTTGGTCTATTGGCCACATCGGCCGCTAGACTCGTACCTACTAACAATCGTTGTTCTATTGAACTCCTTTTCAGGCCCTCTGTATCGGATATGATCACCAACCTACGAGTATTTGATGATGATTAGCAAATAATAGAATGCTTGACGAATGAAGAGGTGTTCAAAGGAGCAATCATAGATGATGAGGAACATCAAGCTGAGATGAAATATGACAATTTCATTCCGAAGACCCGTTAACGTGAATGAAAAGTTTAGAAGACCTGCTAACGTGAAGATGCACAGCTCAACTCTACAGTTCGAGCTGATAAATTTGGGGACTGAGAACAATCCTAAGTTCGTGAATCTCATTAAATGTTGCTCACCGGCCGAAAGGGAAAGGTTCGTCAGTCTGTTTAAACAGTACAAGGATGTATTCGCATGGACGTACGAAGAATTAAAAACCTATGACACTAGCATCATCAAGCATATCGTCCCTATTAAAGCAGGCGTCAAGCCATATCAGCAGCCATTGAGGAAGATGCACCCAAAGTTGGAACCACTAATCCAGAGTGAAGTGGAGAAATTGTTAGATGCTAGGATTATTTTTAAAGTCAGGCATTTCAAGTGGGTGTCAAATTTGGTACCGGTCAGAAAAAGTCGGGAGAAATCAGACTGTGCGTGGACTTCAGAAACTTAAACCGCGCCTCAGATAAAGACAACTATCCGGTGCCTCCCATGGAGCAATTACTACAGATGGTTTCTGGTTCTGAATTGTTTTCATTATTGGATGGGTTCTTTGGCTACAACCAGGTGTTAGTAGCTAAGGAAGATATATTGAAGACAATGTTCAGAACTAAATGGGGAACTTTTTCTTACAGAAGGATGCCCTTTGGACTGATTAACGCTGGAGCGACGTTTCAGAGAGCTATGGACATAGCTTTCCGTGGACTGATTGGACGAAGTGTCGTGGTATACCTTGATGACATCACAATATTCTCGAAGAAAAGAGGGGAGCACGCGTTCCACCTAAAGCAAATTTTCAAACGCTGTCGAAAATATGGTATTTCCCTCAGCCCTAAGAAGTGCGTATTCGCGGTCACATAAGGCAAGTTACTGGGGCATATAGTTTCAAAGAAAGGTATATCTATAGACCCAGAAAGAATTAAGGCCATTGAACAAATCCCTATGCCCCATAATAAAAAGGGAATGCAATCCTTCATGGGAACAATAAATTTCATATGTAGGTTTGTGCCTGATTTTGCCCAGACTGTTAAGCCACTGCAACAGATGGTCAAGCAAAATGCACAATTTAAGTGGACTGATATTGAGAAAGACGCTTTCAGCAAAATTAAAACTGCTGTTGCACATGCGCCCTCCTTGAAAAGTCCAAACTTTGATAAAGACTTTGTTATGTATACATTTGCATCGGATGATTCATTGGCAGCTGTGCTTACGCAAAAGGAGGATGGGGGTGATGAATTCCCAATCTCTTTTATGAGCACTGGGATACAAGGGGCTGAATTAAATTACCCAGCCATTGATAAGAAAGCTTACGCAGTATTTAAGGCAGTGAAGCAATTCAATCCTTACATATTAAAAAATCGAACCAAGGTAATAGTCCCTTACTCAGCTGTAGGATCCCTTCTCATTCAGAAAGAGTTAGGAGAAATAAGGGGCAACTGGGTAACAGCCCTTCAAGAATATGACCTTGAATTCAATCCAGCCACTATAGTGAAAGCTCAAGGGTTATGCAGATTGATGACTAAAAATAGAAACAACGAAGAGCAGGCATGGGAAGATGAAGCCGAATTTCATGTAATGGATGTATGTCCTCTGTTTACAGCTCCTGAGTCTTGGTATAGAGACCTTGTGCATTACTTGCAATCAGGGTTGTTTCTAGATCATTGGAATTCCAAACAGAGAAGAGCTCTGTGTCTGAAATCAGCTCCCTACCAAATCATAGAAGGCGTATTATTCAGAAGAAACTACGATGGAGTCCTCCTGAGGTGCTTGGAGAAAGAAGATGCTGAGAAAGTAATGTCTGAATTGCACGATGGTCTGGCTGGGGGACATTATTCAGGGGACCTACAGCCCACAAAATCCTTAGAGCCGGTTATTATTGGCCTACACTCTTCAGGGATGCACATGCACACGTCAAGAAATGTGATATCTATCAAAGGTGTGGTGGAAGACAGCCTAAAGCAGCAGCGCCCCTAAAGCCTGTGATGATCACGGAACCATTTGAGCAATGGGGGCTGGACATTATTGGAGAAATAAAACCGAATTCTTCCCTGCTGCACAAGTACATTCTTACTGCGACTGACTATTTCACTCGTTGGGTCGAAGCTATCCCACTGCGCAAGATAAAAGAAGACGAAGTCATTAGCTTCCTACAAGATCATATCATGACCAGGTTTGGAGTTCCAATTTCGTTAGTTTTTGATAACGCTAAATACTTTTCATCAATTAAATTGACCGCATTCGCTCATGATAAAGGGATCAAATTACATTACTCCGCTAACTACTATCCGCAAGGGAATGGCCTGGCTGAATCCTGTAATAAAAACCTCATTAGAATCCTGAATAAGACTGTGATAGAAAACCAGAGAAGTTGGCACTTGGCCTTACCCAACGCCCTATGGGCTGACAGAGTCACCCCCAAGTCTGCAATAGGAGTGTCACCTTATGCCCTTGTGTACGGTAAGGAATCCATCCTGCCTCCCAATATCATGCTTCCGTCTTCTATTTTGGCGCAGGAGTCTAGTGGGTCAGAGAGTGAAGTTTTACAAATGAGAATATATAATCTCCTGAAAGCAGAGGAGGCCAGAGCCAAGGCCAGAGAACGTTTTAAGCAACAACAGGAGGTAGTAAAAAGGTGGTTTGACAAACATAAAGATGGGAAAAAGGACTTGGAAGTGGGAGACCTAGTTCTCAAATGGGATCATCCCCATGATGAGAAGGGAAAGCATACTAAGTTACAGCAGTTGTGGGTAGGCCCGTTTCAAATCTCAGCAAAACTTGGCCCTGCTACTTATAAGCTGCAAGATTTACAGGGATGGGAGGAGAACTTGCCAGTTAATGGACTGGTTCTCAAGCCTTACTTTTCTTGAGTTTCTTTGAGTTTTCTGTCTTGTACATAAATAAGCTATTTGGTTATTTTTGAGTCACGCTTTCATGTGGTTGTTTTCAAGTCAGGCTTTCATTTGGTTTAATTTTGAGTTGTTGATTTTCAATAAAAGAAACGAACTAGCATTTGTCTGGGGGGATATTAAGATCTTTTTGGGAATAGAAAATATGTTGAGTGTCAGCCTGTGTGTTGCTAATGATTTCTTCCAGCCTAACAGTTTTCTCAAATAAAATTCTGTGTGCCTTGAAGTCCTGCTTAACCCCTGTGAAATAAACCAGATTCGAGAAGTCTGGAGTACTATGTCGGGGCTCCACCCATGTCACACTTAAAATGTTCTAAGGAAACAATAGCAAAGGACCCATGGAAAGAGGCAAGGTGAACAGTGTATTAAATATAAATGATCCCATGCCAAGAAACGAAGGCCAAAAGGAAAATAAAGAGTCAAAACTTCTGTAAAGGCATCATAAATCAAAGCGGGTGCTGAATCATAAGTACTAAATTGCAAAAATATCCTCTCCGTCCGTGGGCTGAAACTTGAAGTACACCACTCACACAAAAGGACACTATGGGATAGAGGATCCTGAATTAAAATTCAGTAAGAAAGGAGTACAGAAGAACTCAGTTGAAAGGGACAAAAGTCCAAAAGCACAAAAGTGTTAAATGGCATGGGAACGAGGAACAAACGAATATTGTTGGTTACTATCTGCTACAATCCTGTGGTGTTGACACCGTTAGCTACCTGAAGACAGAGGTAATAATGAAACTCATACTCTGGCCTCAACAGAGTTATCTGGACTTGAAGGTCTCGGTTGTCGCTTTACCCAAATTGAACTAGCATCAATGATTAAGGTATACACTTAGGTCATTTGAGAAATCCAGATCGCTGGAAGAATTCATTTAATGCATTTTGGTTAAATAGTCTGTCACTCAAAGTATAACCACCCAGAGATCTAGGTTCACCAGGTAATCGCCAGTTGTTGCAGCTGCAACTTTCCTCCCCAAATTTCTTAAATTCGGGAGCCCTCCTCATGATTTTGGTTTGATCATTGAATCTTTTGAGTATTGATCTGTGTTTTATTTTTTAATGACTACAAAGCTTAATTCTTGACCAAGGTTCAGATTCTGATTGCGATGAAGTTTATGATGAGCCGTAACTTTTATTTTTGTTTTGCGTATCAAACCAGTTAAATCTGCTGTGGTCGCCGTTACGGAGGTATGACAGTTCGCTGTCCTTTGTTAAATGTTCATAGTTGACTGAAGCACTTAGTTTTTTCCAAGTTTTTTCCATTGGATCGGGAGTCTTTCTTGTCTTGGTCGGAAGTTTTAACCTTTCTCCCGTCCGCCGTTGCGGCTTCTGAAGTTGTTTTTCCATCTGAAGTTCAAATAGTGCCGATGTCCGATTCGTTTTGTCTTCACTCGCTTGTTCAGAGCCTTTACCTTTCCACCGTTGTGGCTGAGAAGAGCTAGAGAGCTTTCGATTCGAGTATCTGCTGACGTCCGATTTAGTCCTCACCCCCCTGCGATTAGCTTGTGTCTTAGATCCTGGTCTCGTCCGCCGTTGCGGATGGAAAATACCGTTCAATCGCTGATGTGACATCTCTCCAAAATCCGATTAATAGCCTTCCATCCTGCTAGTTGGACCACCTTTCCGATGTTAGGGATATCCCCAGTCTTCTTCATGGTTCAGCTGTTTCAATGGTATAACATGTTGTTCTGTTTTGTAACGTAAATTTGATAAATGATGCATCTTTGTTTTTGTGTAGGTGGATCTAAGGGATTGGTGGAACTACGATGACGCGAAGGTATAGCTGAGCGTTTCGATGTGGATCGAACTGAGGCTAGAAGGACAAGCGAAAGAAAGGACAACGTGAATGGCAGTGGAGAAATGGAACCTGAAGATCTGTCAGTTACTCAATAGTTTGTATAAGAATTTGAAGCGTTGGGAAGCTGAGAGGGGGACAGAGGAGGCAGCCCAAGGGTCACAAATTGTAGTTTAAATATTTGAAAGTAGGAATGAGAAAGGGATTTTTCCCTGGAAAATTTTGTAAATGTTTGCTTGTAAGAGGAACTACTTCGTTTTGCAAAGGAAACTGCAATTTTTCCTACTGGAGAGAGTGAGAAGTGGAATGTATCAATACAACTCAATGAATAATGTTGAAGAGGAACTATTTCATTTTCAGCTGGGTTTCATTTACTGTAAGGGTGTTTAATTTCCTGAACCTATGTTCTTGTTGAATGCTTTTCGGTATCTTTTGGGATATTTTCCACTATGAGTAATAAAGGTTGTTTTATAAAATAATCAGCTATCTGGTTATTTAAATATCTGTGAGTGTTCATGTGTCTTGAAAGAAGTATCAGCTATCTATGATTCTTCATTATGCATGTGCAAAATGTATTACTCACTAATAAATGCTAATTCTGCTCCCTAGGGATAGTTTAGGTAGTCAGTTTGCTTTTTGTTGTATGCGATTTGGATGCCTATGAGCCATAAGACGAGAGGTAAGAACCTGCGCATCACATTGTGAGTGCTCCTGGAATCTTTATCACCCTGCATTTAGTTAGGCACTTGCATTTCATATCTTAAGTCAAAACACAAAAACTCGGTGGACTGGGCCGCAACCGGTAAAGCCTTTGTTTTGTTACTTGACCTACGGTAGCCGGACCGCAAACCGAACAGATTCCCTATACCAAAAAATCAACGGGCTAGTTGGGAACGTTGATTGGGGAGAATCCCTTACTGTTTCCGCCTGCGATTTTCTAGGCCTCAACAGAACTTAAAAAGAATGATAATATTATTATTTTGAAAGCATATAAGGGGGGAGCTATGATTATTCTAAACAAGGAAGAGTACATTGATAAGATGAAAGCTAATTTAGATCTAAGTGGTTGTTATAAGAAACTCAATAAGAATCTCGTAAATCGGATCACCAAAGAGGTCTCTGAAGCTATAAATAAATCATCCTTAAATGAAGAAATCAAGAAAAAACTCATTATCTCTAACCCGTTGGTTCCTAGAGTTTACGGACTTCCCAAAATCCCCAAACTCAGTGTTCCTCTCTGACCCATAGCAGATACAATAAGCTCACCAACCTACAAGATCACAAATTTCTTGGCAAACAAATTGAAGCCGTTGGTAGGAAATACAAGCACCTTTATTAAAGACTCTTCTTTCTTTATCGAGAAGATAAAAGCTAGACATATGCAAGAAAATGATATTTTTTGAGCTTGGACGACGTATCCCTATTCAGAATGATTCCCATTGGGAGGAAATCAAAATCATAGAAGACCTAATTGATCCTGAAATAGCTGAGCTTGTAGGATTATGCCTCAAATCCACATTCTTTAGCTTTAAAGGTGATCTTTATGAGCATACATGTGTAGTGGCTATGGGATCTCCCGTTTCACCTATTATAGCCAACTTCTTTATGGTGAAATTTGAGCAAAAATCCTTGAACTCTGTGCATCCAAAACCAGAATGTTGGTTCAGGTATGTTGATGATACATTTTTAATATGGGCCCATGGGAAAGAGGATTTGGATCGATTTGTATAGCATCTACACAAAAAAAATGATTCCATTAAGTTCACAATAGAGTTTGAGGAAAAAAATTCCCTTCCGTTTCTTAATACATTGGTTATAAAAAATCAAGATGGGATCTTATCCCACAGGGTCTATAGAAATAAAACCCACACTGATCAATACCTCCATGCCTTCTCTCACCATCACCCGAACTAGAAAATGGGAGTCCTAAACACTTTGATAACTAGGGATTTAAGGGTTTCAGATAAACACCACATAGAATCTGAGAAAAACACTTACATAATTTCTTCCTAAGAAATGGTTATAGGCCAACTCAAATCGACAAAGCCTTCTATAAAACAATGTTCCACCAAAATAGACTGAAGGAATACTCCAATGAAAATAAGGTAGGTGATCACAAGGCCTTTCTTCCATACATACAAGGGATTACAGATAAAATAGCTAAAAACCTAAATAATAAAAACATTGACTATGTGTTCTCACCACCGAATAGCATAAAAAATATCCTTAGGTCAGCTAAAGACCCTATATAATCGAGCCTATAAAGGGGGTTTACCGTATTCCTTGCGAATGCGGGAAAGCCTACATCAATGAAATAGTAAGAACTATTCGAACTAGGGTTAAAGAGCGCTGTGTTGATATCCTCCTAAACAGAACTCATAAATCAACATTGGCAGAACACTCTCATGACACAAAGCACCCATATAAAATTGAAGATATGAAAGTGCTAGCCCAAGTAGATAATTGGTCCAAAAGAAGAAATAGGGAGGCAATCAAGATAGTTAAAAAACCTAGCTTCTTGAACAGGGACAATGACCTGACCATTAGTAGATATTGGTTACCAAACCTCGCCAAATAAGTAAGAATTAAACTATAGGGAGAATATAATTTAATTAAAAAATTTATAAATAAACTAAAGGCTGCTTTAAATCATAATTTAATTTGATTAAACAAAGCCATACGCAGGAGCAGAGTGGTGGGTGATGTGGAACTGCATCCATGTAATTTAATTACATTATAACTAAAAATTAAAACTTAACTCAAAAAAATTAAACTTAACTAATTAATATAATATTTAATAATAAGATTAGAATTATTAAAACCTATTATAATAAAAGACTGCAAATAATCAAAATATACTATAATTAAAAATCCAATTCATAATTGAATGTATTTTAATTAAACTAAATTAAACTAACCTAAAACTAAAATCAAAACCTAAAACTAATTACATAAAAAAACCTTTCAATTCCTCAAACAAACTAATTACATTAAAAACTAAAAATCTAAAATTAAAAATATTAAACTTAACTAATTAATATGATGTTTAATAATAATATTATATTGATAATTAGATTTAATTAACCAAACTATTAAATGAAAAATATAATTAAAAAATTCAATTAATAATTAAATGTATTTTAATTAAAACTTAAATAAAACTAACCTAGAACTAAAATCCAAAACCTAAAACCTCCTAAAACAAACCCTAAGCTAGCTCTTTCCAAAAAGTGTTGTTCTATATTAATTTATAGAAGAAATATGAACATCTTCCCAGTCATCACTAAGGTCCCGATGATGAGCCACAGATGGCTCGAAACATTGAAAATAACGCCTCACCCACCGCAAATTCTCTAGAAGATGCATTAAATCTTCACCGCGGTATCTCAACCAACTCAAGTTCATTAAGTGTTTTATTTTTGGATACTTGAGCATCTTATTCAATTTCTAGATCTTCATAGATTCTTGCAACATTATTAAAAAAAAAAATTCTGCTTCTGGGGATTAGGGTAATTATTTTCTTTTCTTTGAATTTTAGTAATGTGCAGATTGTCACCTCTAGTCTTTGTGCCTTGTCTAGTTATGATATGCAAAATTTCATTATTAAGAACTTCATGCTTGGGAACACTAGAAAAAATATTAATGTTCTTCTTATTGATAATTTTCTCGAGGATTATGGGGCAATATTCTAATGAATGATCTCCCACCCCGCACTTTGTACAAAATTTGAGATCCATCTTGTCCTTCCAAGTATAGTCGAGACTCAAATGTTCTTCTCTATAAAATATGAATCATCTAGACTTCCTTCGACCAGTAGGATGGTGAACTCGATTATTATTATACCTTCCTCGATTGTTGTAACCTCCTCGTTGGTTGTAACAATTATTTCTCTTGTTGTTTTTTTAAAAGTCTTTGCCATTTTTTCAATGATATGAGCTTGATAGGTTGACTAGTACTTTTGTTTATTATTCATATTCAGTGCACATAACGTGGTATTATGTGAATTTCCCTGATAAATACCACACCATTTAGGTTTAGCATTCTTTGCATTATATAAGCAATTTGTTTTAGAGTGGGGATCAAATACTTCATATATATCACAATAGTAACTCGTGTGGATGACTTGATAGTTATTTGGTCTTGTTTCATCTTGGAATTGACAGATATCTTTGGTATGCCCCTTTGTCGAGCACATTGTAAACCACGGGTCATTATGTGACTTAGTAATCTCTTGAATAGATCCTTTTATGATTTCCATATTTTATTCTAGTATATTCTTGACAAGTCCAACTGTGAAGTCATCATTGGACTCAATCTATTGATCTTTCTTTAAAGCATCCTCATAAGTCATGAATTCATGTAATCTCAAAGGTGTTCTATTTTTATGCAGGAGTCTCGCAACGAACCATTGGATCAATAGATTTTGATCAATCTAGTATGATATTTGGCTAAGTAAATATTTAAATATTGAATCATACTCTTAGACTATTTCTATCAACATTTTCATGATTTATGTTATATTTTTAGTAGCTAAATGCTTGTTTTATTGCGTCCGAGAAAAATATAGAAATTTATTATTTATTTCCTCCTTTGTCCTGGTCTAATTTTCAATGAAGTTCATGTACCATGTGAGTGCTCAATTGTGGAGGAAACCAACAAACTGTGCCATTTATCAATTTTCCTCATTGACAAGGTTATCTTCCCACATGGTGTCACAAATGAACCAATGTCTTATGGGACCTTTGCCCCCCTCATATATTGGGATGTGCAATGAATGATGATAATCCATATTGGAAATTTTTTGGTTATTATATGGAAGGATATTACCATTTTTATGTGTTCTTACTTATTTTTGTTGAGTTGTATACCATGATATTCGAATTACTTCTAGTGAATCTTTGTCATTAAGTCAGATCTACGACGGACTTAATGCTTCAATTGATATTGTTGTTGGAAAGGAGGGGTGCTTCCACATGCTCTGAATATAATAAATAAAATTTGTTTCTTCCAAATTCAAGTGAAAAAATGATCTAGTTACCATGAACTGGTCTTTAGATCATCAAGCAATCCATGATTCATCCACATTCGTCTATTCGACACCATATAATACTTTTCCATCTTCAATTCCTAAGTTATGCTTGAATATTTGTCTCACACTTAGAATATGAGTCAAAATAATTTGGAGTGGATCTAAAGGACTCATAACTTATGGTATTATTATCTATAGATCTTTCAAAACTCCCTTTGTTTGCTAAGATTCTTCAACTTGTGTTGGTGCCTCATCCTTTCTCTTAACCGGTAAAATTTCCCTTGTTTCAAGTAGGCCTTTTGGTTTCTCTACCTTCTAAACATGTTTTGTTATATTTCTTTTGTTACAAAATGGAATTAATATGTCCCTAATTCCTTCATGTTTTTTTCTGTCTGTTATCCCTTCCAATTTAAAAAACAACAATTTTCTACTTGTGTCTAGCCCTTTAATTGTTGTCGAGTCACACTTGAGTTTTCACTAGTTTAATTCCATTTTCATTACATCAATTAGTATCATCAATTCATTCATTTCACATGATCTGAGAAGCCCCATTGTTGTCCTGACTTATTGATGGGTTATGGGTGTGTGTTCAACAATGATGCACATTTGCTAATAAATATTTCCACTCATTCGTTTCCAAAGTGCTCCTAGTCATTTTTCCTCTTTTCCAAATTTGAGAAACTAGGGTCCAATGGTGATCGTGGTTCAACTATTTAGCCGAATCCTTTTTCAATTAAAAATTTATAAATCGAATATGGAATTGCATAGAAAACAAATCATGCAAGTCATTATAAAACATGGTTTTGACATCATCTAGCGAAGTTATTTCTTCCATGGATTTTTCTTCGCATAATTTGTTGACTATCCTCTTGAACCAATTAAGCAAATTTGATTGTCTATCATTGTGTAGATTTTGCATGAACAATGCTTCATTTTGAGCTTCTAGTCCGTCTATGAATGTTATTGAGAAATTTCTTTATTTCATGGGGAATGGTCTTTATAAATCGTTCATGAGATTATTTAAAGAATTTTTCTCTAGACTTTGAAATACTTAACTTATTGCTTCTATCATAGTTTTGAATGTAATTTGTAACTTTCATATTCTTCCACTCTTGTATTTCCTCCTCACTTACCATTTATGTACGCATGTTCATTCTTTTTTCCAGGTTTAGTACTACCGAAAGGGATCCAATTTTGTAATCTATGGGAATACATGTGGTCACCAGTAGTGCATAACATACATATAACCATATACAAGAACATACACAATTTAAGAGAGTGAAGAGGAAGAAGTAGTGGTCACACCAACAACAAGTCTTATATTGTATCAAAAGGCTATAATGTACAATGGAGGATAATAATCTCTTATTATTATGGATAAACAACCTATATATGTAGTGTAGAATTAGATAGACAATTATAACTGTCAATTTTTTTCTAGTTGGCCTAATAAACTCAACTAGACTGGGATAACCATTAAATGGTCGATAATGAGGTGTTGGACCTAGGAAATTTTGGTAAGTTTTGGGTACCATTTTTGGAAAAAAAGTTTTGGTGTGAAAGGTGATACAACAAAGTGGTTCGAAAAAATGGTCAACTTCGACGAAGCAAATGAGGATTAGGGAAGTTGGGATTTTTGACGATGTCAAGATGTAGAGTTGGTTAGGCGGCTAGAGTTTATGTCCGCTTACATTATTGAGTCTAGGTAGTGGGTGA
Organism: Pseudotsuga menziesii; assembly: GCA_001517045.1. Classification (NCBI taxonomy): domain Eukaryota; kingdom Viridiplantae; phylum Streptophyta; class Pinopsida; order Pinales; family Pinaceae; genus Pseudotsuga; species Pseudotsuga menziesii. Next base: position 67,775 of record LPNX010771304.1, read on the forward strand.
AGGATTAAGGGATAAAAAAATCCTATGAATATGTAAAGGGTTTGTATTTTTGGGGTTGTTGATATTTTGGTTAAGCTTCGGTTTTTCTTAGTCACACCTATGTTATGGATTAACAATAGTTGAATTATACATTTTGTTGTATATCTTGAAGCATGAACTATGAAGAGTTGCGATGAGCATGAGTTGCATGGAGTATGTTATGATCTGCAAGATATGTGTGTATATCCATGGTTATAGAGGAAAGAGATAAGTCAACAGGTCGTGTGTGTAGGAATGACACATTTCTTAATCGCGACTCATTAATCAGAAGAATGCTTCTATGTTTTTTCCCATCTTGGGTTTCCACATTAAAATCCATGGTGTCAAATGTGCTTGGGATGTTATTTTGTCGTTACTTTGATTATTGTTTCTTAATATGGTAACTAAACGTGCTAAATGAAGAATTTAAAGATGTTAAGTATGATGCATGATTTAGGGTTACATGTCATAGTTAGTTAATGTTATTTGTTGAAGTGAATGGATTGTCGAAGATACTTGTGCGTCGAAGTTATATTTGGTATAATGAATGTTAAGCATGTTAAATTGTTCCTCTTCCTTGCTACATAAACCTAGCTCTTGCAGTCCCCATAGGTACTTTAGGTGAGACCTCATTTTCTTCATAGGTGTTTCCGAAAGGGCTAAGCCCATTTTGAGCCAATATCTTGGGATTTGTTGACCTATGTGTTTTGGGTGAACCTGAGTGGACACAGAATTGTGCCAATAAATGGTCCCATTTTTGGGACCGAGATCTATGTCAACGAGGAATGTGGCATCTGTCAAAGCCTGAGATTGAAGCTTGGGTTGATCCGAACGAAAGGGATTTTTCTCAAAAAGAAAATAGAGATCCATGGATGACCTAGGAAAAATAGTTAGGTAAGTACGTTTATTCTGATATTCATGAAGTGTTCTTTGATGAATTTCCCACTTTATTGAATGAATGGTTGTCAATATTGACTCTCCAAAAGAGGTGCTTCCAAGGAGGAGAGCCTAATTTTCAGACACCTGAGTTTATCCAACGACTTAAATGTGTGAATAATACAATCAGTCGTTAGACGACAGGTGACTAGAAAATAAATCTACTAGAGGTATGGCTAGTCAAGTCGACAGAATGACTAAATAGTCGATTGATCAAATGATTGAATGGTCGAAAATACCATGGTTTGATTGACTTCAACAACTGAGTAAACTTTGATACATTGCAGATTTCGTGGAAACAGTTAGGACCAACGACATTTGTGGAGAAAATCCTCCTTACTTATAGGAATTTGGCTAGATATAGAGATTATAAAAAGGAGACCCTATGGGTTGTCTAGCATGGAGGTTTGAGATGTCTTTCATACTCATTATTGATTGTGATGTTCTGATCATCATGTGTTGTGCTTAAGTGTTGTAACAATGTCTTTAAACACCATCTCTCTTCTTGGAATATTGTTCCCTTTTTTTATTTTCTTTTCTTTTCAATAAATCAAGGTTAAGAGGTTCCCCAAAATGGTATCAGAGGTTATGGTTTTGGGCTAGCCCTATTTTATATAGATCATGCTAACTTGGATCTAGGGTTTATTGACTCCAAGTGTAATATTTGTCAACTGATACCTATCCTTGAACTTTGATAAGATATGTTAGATTAGAAAGATGACCTCCAAGATAGAGCCTATAGTTCTCCATGGGAATAATTACAAAATATGGGTGACAGATATGGAAACCTTGTTGAAAAGAAAAGGACCATGGCAGTTCATGAAAACTGTCATTGCTGATCCAATGTATTGTGATGCTAATTTTTTCATCAATGTTAATAAATGAAGCTATGGATGTTACCAGGACCTACATTTTGAGGGAAAATCACTTCCATACAAGTGGGATTGAATGTACTCATGTTGTCTAGAGAAAGCTGAAGAATTTTCTCAACAAGATAAATAAAGGTGAAGTAAAGTATATAGAAATTTTTTTATCCCTGGAACCTTTTGCATTTGATCAGATCAAGTATTATCTAGATTGCATCAAGGAGATACAACTACAATTGGGTCAATGTGGCAAGGATTTTCTAAAGAAGGATTGACAACTCATTGAGATAGTTCTGATGAATTTGAAGAAACCATATGGTGTATTTTGTTCTTCCTTTCATGATAATTGGATATCATGCAAGAGAGATTGTAAGGATTTTACATTTGATACTTTGTGTGATTTGTTGATTAAGGACCAATATAAGTTTATTGAAGAAGCGAATCTTGGTAGAAAGCACCAATCTCACTTGCTGAAATGAAATATCAATTCAAACTTTAAATAACATGGTTGATAATATCAATGACTAAAATGTACCGACCAACCTACAAAAGGGAATACTAAAGAGTCATCATCAACACACAATGATCAAAAGAAATAATTGTCGGTATTGTGCAAATGTGGGACATGTTGGTAAGAACTTTTGGAAGAAGATGAAATATTTAGAAGGAAAGGTCAACCACCTGGAGGATAGTGCATTAACTAGACAATTGACCAACTAACCTCCTGAAAATTATACCTTATATATCAGCACTTCCTAGGAAGTACATGCCCACACCACTAAGACCGAATGGATAGTTGACTCTAGATGTACTCATCATATGGAAAATGATTCTTCTCTATTCTATTCCTTAAGTGGTTCTCTTGAAGAGAATATTTATGTCATTTACGATTACATTTTGACTGTTGCTAGAAATGGTGATGTTTAATGTCAGCATGGTTGCATATCCAACGTCTATCATGTACAAAGTTTGAGTGCAATCTTGTTGTTGGTTGTTCAACTGATTAAGTTCAAGAAAATTGTTGAGTTTTGGTAGGATCACTTTATTGTAAATGATTTGAGGCATGGGGGGAAACTGTTGCTTTAGGTTTTTTGGATACCGAAGATGGAATTTATAAGTTCTATTATCCTCCTATGAATGTTTCCAAGATGGCTGGATCGACAACACTCATCGCTCATACTGATGACATAAGTCGAAGTTGGCATGAATGAATTGGGAATTTGAACTTTTGAAGTTTGAATATGATGGTGACTCCCAACATGTTTACTGGCCTTCCAAATATTTTTCCACCTAATGGAGTTTGTAAATGATGTATCCTTGTAAATAATCATTATACACTCTTTAATTTAAGGAAAGCATGGCGTGCACAGGACTAACTAGAGCTTCTTCACAATGATCTCTGTTGCATGAGAAAACCTTCATTAGTAGGTGCAAAGTATATTTTGACCTTTATGGATGATTTCTATAGATTTACATGGGTATATTTCTTGAAGAATAAGATTCAAGTAATTTAAATCACTAGCTAAGAAGTAGTGTGGTCGACCCATTAAATGTTTGAGAGTAGATAATGGCGTGAATATGTCAGCCAACCTCTTGAACAATATCTCTTTAAAAGTGGTATTTATTGATAGATAGATATCCATCATAAACCTCAGTACAATGGTGTCACAGAGAGGAAGAATTAAACTTTGGTATAAATGGATAGGTTCCTACTATAGACCAAATATATCCCAACAATTTTTTCAGAAGAACTTGTTTACTACTCAAATTATCTCTTGAACTGTGCATCAAATCAAGCTGTTGTTGCCATGACTCTATTCAAGAAATGGAATGGAAGGAATTCCTTTGTTGGATACCTTAGAACCTTTGGATGTGTTTCTTGGGAACATAATAGTGATAACTGCATAAATAAACTAGATTCAAAGAGTCATTCTTGCATCATAATGCGATACTCTAAAGATTTGAAAGCCTATAAATTGTTTGATCATGTCAAACATCAGATCATATTAAGTAGAATTATGATCTTTCATGAGAATTATTTAGGTAAAAAGATGTTGAATTCCTCCTCTAGTGTATTAAATAGTGATCTGTTTGACATTCTTGAAGAGTCTGGATCGACTGTACCCTTCTATGGAGTTCTACCTAGATCGATGAATTATGCTCCTGAGTTAACTGGTAGTCCATCTATTGTGATAGATGGATTGAACATTCTAACTTCCCTGAATCAAACAACAAATGATATCCAACTATAATAATAAAAATCTTTCTTACCTCGATGGGATGTTAAGACAATTGGAGCTGTTGGATTGTATGTTTTAAATCCTAACATTGGTAAGAAGACTCGTGGTAAGAAATAGTGTGTAAACGTTTCTCTAATGGTGAGTATTATCAACACCTATGATCCTGACACATATGATGATTACCACAGAGTACTAGAATGGGAAATTGTTACGACTGCTGAAATTGATTACTTGAATAAGAATCAGGCATGCGAACTTGTTCCTCAACAGCAAGAAAATAACATCGTGAATTGTCGATGGGTCTATAAGACCAAGTTTACCTCCGGCGATGCTATTGACCACCACAAGGCTCATTTTTTCACCAAGGATTTCTCTCTAAAAGGGAACATCGACTACACTAACACATTTTCCCTTGTTGCAAGGATGAATTTTGTTATACTGATACTTTCTCTTGCTACTCGTTTTGGATGGTAGCTTCATCAAATGGATGTTAAAAGTGTTTTTATTTATGGATATTTGACTAAATAAATCTATATGGAGAAACCCCCTGTATTTGTGATAGATTTTGGTGTTATTTATTGACTGAAGAAGTCATTGTATGGTTTGAAACAAGCACCTTGTGCTTGGTATGAGAAGATTTATCATTTCTTTATCAATCTTGGCTTCAAAAGTTGTGAATCTGATCACATTATTTATGTATTAAATGTTCATTATGGTACATTGATTCTAGCATTATATGTTGATGATTTAGTCATAATTGGAAATAATGATGATCTAATTTTGGGTTCCAAGAAACAACTTGAATATACCATTGAAATGACTGACCTCGATCTCTTTCATTTCTTTCTTGGCATTCAAAGTTTCCAAATGGATGAAATATATTTCTTTCTCAACAAAATCATTCCTTGGATTTCTTAAAATGATACGAGGTGGCCGAATTTATGTGATACAATTTATCAGCCAGGAGTAAATTTGTTAAAATCCTACAAATCTCCACAAGTTGATGTCGCTTTTTATCGACAATTGGTTAGTATTTGTATTTACTTAACTCACAATCGACCATATCTCTCTTTTGTTGTTAGTGTGGTTTCTAGGTTCATGCAAGATCCTTGAGAGAGCCATTGAAAGGATACAAAGATAATTGTTTGCCACATTAGGGGAACATATTAGTATGGTATTGAGTATTTTCATGGTACGAAATCACAAGTCATGTACACTGATTTTGACTAGGGTGGAAAAATTGACGACTAAAGTTCCACTTTGACTATGTGTTTCGATTGAGTTCTAGACCCCTAGTATGGCTGTGTAAGAAACATAAGGTAGTATCCTTTCAGACTACAGAAGTCGAGTATCATGGTGCTCCCAATGTAGATATAAAGGCATTTTTTATTCGCCATCTTCTCAATGAGCTTGGGTTTCCTATTCATGCCTCCACTATTATATACTATGATAATGAGGGTTCTATTAAAGATGTTGATAATCCTGTTTCCCATATAAAAATGAAGCATGTTGAACTTCATGTGCATTATTTGAGACAACTGGTGAAGGAGAATGTTGTCTCACTTTTTTATTTTAGTATAGATGATCAGGTTGTCAATATATTTACAAAGCCCTTACCAGAAGCTAAATTTGTGAAACTTCGAGCTATGTGTTGATTTTTATCATTTAAGCAGTATGATCTTAGGATCTTATCTGAGAGAATAACATGCACAAAAATAATCACAAGAGACAAAAGGCACAAAGATTTTTCCTTGGGGAAACCATAAAGGAGAAAACCCCGCAACTTCCTTAGAGATAGAATGAGAACTAGTAGCAAAAGTAAAAACTGAAAACATAAAGATGATCTCCAATAGCTGATCTCTCTCACTTGTGCCGACACTTCCTCTTTCACTCATGTGCCCCAGTTGAGTGAGAGTATATATCAAATATAGAGGCTCACTCTCTATTTATACTAATTTATGACTTGACAATTACTTACCAGGGCCGACATCTCTAAGAATTTATAATAACCCTAGTGCCCCACAACTGTGGGGACTTTTCTCCCCCGATCAACAAGGAGGGTTAACCTCAACTCAATTGTGGGGACTATTTCCCCAAATTACAAGGGAGGGTTAACCTCAATGACTCTACATGACTTTATTATATTAATGACTCTCTCGATAAGAACATCGGGGTACAATGAAATATAAATGATTCTACTGATAGGAAAATCGGGGTACAATATAAGATATACATTCCAAATTTACAAATACATCAACAGTCCCTCTTAACTAGGAAGGTATTCTCTTGACACAATTCATTAGCACAAGTCTTTGTCACTGGATCATCATTAAAGATGGATCATCACTTGATCATAATCAAAGCTGGATCATCACTAGATCATCATTATCATCACTGCTTTTTCTATCTCGATCAACTAGTGCTATCTCTCAATTCTTCTCGTCATAGGAAGTTATACATATCCAGCCCTTTTTCATGCTAGTTGTAGGACTAGCCTCCATGTAGGTCTTCATCTTCTTTAGCACTTATATCTAACCATGGAAGGAACACATCCAATAACCATGTCAGAAAGGCCCACCCAACATTTACATCTAACCATGGGAGGAACACATCCACCACCATGTCAGAAAGGAACTTAGACTCATCACTTCCCCTTGGAAGGAAGCTCGATCTAGAGAACACCAAGATTCTCCCTGAAGTACTCAAACTTCACTCTGGTTAATGGCTTGGTCAACACATAAGCTATATGCTTGTACATCGCAACATACTGGAGCTTCACTGCTCCTCTCTGCACCATATCCATGATATAGTGATATTTAATCTCTATATGCTTCAACTTGTCATGGAACACTGGGTTCTCTAACAACTTCACACAACTCTGGTTGTTGCAATATATACAAGTAGCATCCAACTGGAGATCAAACAAATCAGATAGTAGCTTTCTCAGCCACACTACCTCACAACTAATTGAATAAGATATGACATACTCTGGTTTGGTTGTACTCAGTGCCACATAGGATTGCTTCCTGCTAAACCAAGAGATCACACCCGATCCCATACTGAAGTAGCACCTCGAAGTGCTCTTCCTATCAATAGTGCTACTTGGACAATATAAATCCACATAACCTTCCAGGTTAATCTTTTGATTCGCCTCGTACTTGACCCCATAATCAACCGTACCCTTCAGGTACCTTAGAATATGCTTTGCAGCAATCAAGTGAACATGTATTGGATCTGTTAGGAACTGGCTCAATGTGTTCACAACAGAGTAGATATCTGGTCTTGTATTCGTCAGGTACATCAAGGACCCAATCATCTGACGATACATTGTAGCATCAACTGAATCTGATGAGGCATCACTCAATAGATTCAGGTTTGATGCCATAGGTGTGGTCATGGCCTTGCAGTACAACATCCCTAACCTCTTTAGGATCTCTACTACATAATTCCCTTGTCCCAAGAAGATTTCGTATACATTCTGCCACACCTCCATGCCTAGAAAGTAGTGCACCATACCCAAGTCCCTTTACTCAAACTTGGCAGCAAGTCTCCTTCTTCCATCTTTAATGAGTTCCTCTTTTGCTGTGAGGAACATGTCATCGAAATATAACAGGAGCATCATTGGTATTCCACCTTCAACCTTTGAATTAAAGGTTGGACTCTGCTCTACTCTCAATAAATCCCAAAGTCATCAGTAAGTTGTCCAGCCTGTTGTACCATGTCGAACCTCAGGATCTTCTGTAGTCACTCCCTCTGAAGTGGAGCATCATTCTCTATGTGCCTTTCATACTCTATGTATTGAAACATTTTGTAATGGAGTGACAAGTAGCTTCCTCTGCTACTAATATTCTATGCATCCATCTAGGGTCACTAGATACCAAGATCCTCTATCTTGAATCTTTTCAAAAGTTCTTCTCGCACCCATCTGTGAGCTTGTCATCCTCTATAGGATTTCATCTTCAACCTTGTAGCAAAGGTTAAGATCTTCATCACTCTAGGTGATCTTCAAGCTCCTCATGTATGTGTTATCCCATGGGTGCCTTTTGAGCTCGTACAAGAACTTCTTCAATTTGCACACATGAGTTTTCCTCTCATGTGTCTTAACTTCGAGTGGCTGCAAATGTCTCTTCGTAGTCTATGCCTTCTTTCTACGAGAAGCGTCGTGCTACAAATCTTGCCTTGTATCCCATGATGTTTCCATCTATTGCATGATGGATTTTATAGATCCATATGGATGACACTATGAAATTCCCTTCATGTCTTGATACTGTATCCTAGAAATCATTCTTCTTGAACATGTATTCCCCTTCCCTTTTTGCTTGGCTACTTCTTCATAGCTGGAAGGTTCTGCATTCGATGATGTCGCTCAATAGTGTCACATAACTGCACTCGTCATATTATTCTTCATTCTTGGATTATTTCTTGAATTGTCATCACTTCAATCTTTGGAACAAGTCTCATCCTTATTTTCTTGTAGGTTATCTTTCCTGCAAGTCAAATGCATTATTTGTATGGTTAGAAACATTTCATAAGGCATATTCAAAATGGAAAATTCTTATGCATAAAGATATAATCATGCAGCTATTTTAGCCAATACAACATTCATCCATACTTCATAGAAAATTTCTAGATGCCTTCCATCTCTACCATGACATCATTGAGATTGTGCAATAATCCAATATGTCAACAAAGAGGTTTCATTCTAGATAAGTAGCAATGGAGAGTTGTATAGCACCATGAGCTACTTACCCATCACATGCATATTAGTAGTATACTGTCATTAATGCAAACATTCTATCATGCATAATACATCAACTGAATATAAACAAATGCATAAAAAAACAATATCATGAAATGACAATTGAATTCTTATCTTTATTTGTTTTGTGGGTAGACTCCTTCTTTCAGCTTCATCATCTTCTTCATTCATAACAACACCATTTCTTGTCCAAATGCTTAAGATGGATAAGAGGTTCTTCAAGAATTGAGTGCTTTAGAGATCTTTTGTTGCTCCCATATTCTCTTCTCTTATTATGGGTCAAGCTTCATCTTATGTGTGCTCTTCCCAGATTCTACTGAAATTAATCACTTCCTTTTGGCTCACACTCCTTGAATGGATTACTCCCATGATCCTGTGATGCCATTCAAGGTGGCTATGACAGTATCTTATTCTTCTTCAACTACTTTGTCATAGCCTCAAACACTTCCTTTTGGTGTCTTCATGGATGACACATGAGGGATCATATGATATTTAATAGAATCTGCAATGATTCTCTTGGATCTAGCCTTAGCCTCATCTCCCTCTGTCTCCTAGACCTTCCTTACTGAAATACTGATCCAAGTCAATTTCTTGAAGGATAACGAAGTTCCTACAGTTCATCTGATTTATATTCTTTTCTTCAAATAGCTTTGTCAAGGAATCGAACATATCCTTAGGTGTCTAAAGGGAATATACTTGTGGTATAAGGTGATGGAATCGACAATAATCCTCTTAGCCTTGACCAAGTTCTTCTTGTGTAAGGATTTATCCTTATCTCCTTCTAGAACTAGAACCTCTCCACTTATGTAGGTGTCTAATTCATTTTCTTCAAGAACCAATGAAAAATTATACTTCCATGCTCAGAATTTTTCAGCTTCACCAATATTTTCATCAAGCTGGTGTGATAGGTCATTTTGAAATAAGAACCTCAAATGTAAATAGCAAAATATTATATCTTACCGATTTGAGGTGTCTGTCTTGGTTCCAGATCTGGCTGATCTAGGGTTTGTCAGAGAAACCCTAATTTTCAAAGCTTGGAATTTCAAACTTTTGATTGGATAGAAAGATGGGCCTCTTCAAGGTGAGCTGTCAAATGTACTCCTTTTCTAAAACTAGTGGAGGGAAGCTCTCGGAAGAGGAAGCCCTAGTTTTCCAATTTCTTCTACAGAAATGCCTAATATTGTTTCTATGGTATCTCAGAATGTAATGCTCCTCTATATTTGAAATTTTGTATTAGACTCTTTTGTCCTATTTCCAACACTACAGGTTTGATCAGAATTGGTTTCCCCAAGTGGGACTTATGAGAGTTTTCCCAAGGTGACTTCCTTCAGGACTGTTCAACATAGAGAACTTGTACGTACTGCCACATGTCACTGTTTTACATTAAAGGTCAGAAAATTTTACCATGGAAATTACTTTCTATTCTCTATCTGGAACATCTTGCAAAATTTAATTTGGACATTCGTAGCCTAAGATATAACAATTCTCCCTAGGTGTCCTATTTAGCGATGAATCTTGGAAGAGGTTAGAACCCTGATTTGGAGGAATCATATCTCCTAGAATATAAATAATATGAGGCTGAATTGTTTACATAGGGTACAACATGATTTTATCTACAGCCTAGAAAATTTTTGGCCCCTGAGACTTCTTCAATCTCGAGATATAGCAAATGTACCAAAATTACCAGTTTTAGTATTTTAACGTTTTTTAGGTCCGAGGTCAAACTAGGGTTTGACTTTCCTATAGTTTCACTCAACCAAAACATTCAACCTTGGTCTCTAAAATTCGATTTTGATGAGGATATCAATCCCATGCTGGGATCACTCAAAAATTTGTCTTCTATAAAAATCCCTTATTTCTCGTAGCAAAACCTGAAAATGCCTAGAGTCAAATTTTGCTTCGACAGAAAAATGTGCCCTTCAATGGAGAGTTAGCCTAGCCCCATTTTGCTGATGGATTGTGGAGAGAGACCCAAAAAGTAAGAAGACCTATATTTTGTTGTTGCACAATGTCTTCTTGTCAGCTTAGGTTTGACACCATGTTAGATTTTTATCATTTGAGAGAATAACATGCACAACAATAATCACAAGAGACAAGAGACACAAAGAATTTTCCTCGGGGAAACTAGAAAGGAGAAAACCCCGCAACTTCCTCAGAGATAGAATGAGAACCAGTAGCAAAAGTAAAACTTGAAAACATAAAGATGATCTCCAACAACTGATCTCTCTCACTTGTGCCAGCACTTCCTCTCTCACTCATGTGCCCCAGTTGAGTTAGAGTATATATCAAATAGAGAGGCTCACTCTCTATTTATACTAATTTCCAACCTGACAATTACTTACCAGCGTCGACATCTCTAGGAGAGTCTAATAACCCTAGTTCCTCACAAATATGGGGACTTTTCCCCCCCGATCAATAAGGAGGGTTAACCTCAACTCAATTGCGGGGATTATTGCCCCGACTTACAACGGAGGGTTAACCTCAATGACTCTACATGAATTTATTATATTAATAACTCTCCTGATAGGAACATCGGGGTACAATGAAATACAAATGATTCTCATGATCATAACATTGGGGTGCAATATAAGATATACATTCCGAAGTTACAAATACATCAACACTATGGTTAGGTTTCAGGAAGCTGCAATTATGGGGGGGGGTGTTCAAAGCAAGTAATTTCACCTACTGAATCTCCAGAGCATTGTGCTAATGGTTAGGAAATGGAACCTAAGGTCTTGGTGGTTGAACACAACTATGAATCTTCTGGAGGCAATAAGTTTTTAGATGACAAGCGACTAGTGGAGCATTTGATTGGAGGGAAAACTAGGCAAGTCGACGGAATGATTGAACAATCAGTTGATCAAACGACTAAATGGTCAAAAAGACCGTGGTCAAAGAGACTACAATAATTGACCAAAATTTGGGATATAAACACATTATACAACCTAAAGAGAACTCTAAATAGTTCTCATATTTATAGGCTACATTTAGTAGCTATTTTTACCCCCAAATCGAAAAGTGGCACTACTTGAAGCACCTTTTTTTCGGGGCTAAAATTATAGCTTTTTGAATTCGATTCAAGGGTCGTTATAGTACGTCTCTCATGGGAAGCGCCCCCACAGAGTGGTCCCCTTGGTGCTTGAGGGTTGGCGACTCAATTTTTAGAATTGAGTCGTCCCCTCCATAGACAAAGTTTAAATGAAAAAAAAATTAATGTTGAATTTTTTTTCTTTTTTCTTTTTTAATTTGTTCTTTTGGTTTTTATTTTTTTAATGTTCTATTTTTATTTTTTAATCTAGGCAAGGTTTTATTATTTAAAATTTTTAATATATTATTTGATTTTTTTTAAAAGTAAATTTAAAAAAATAAAATTTTTATTGTTTATACATAAATATATTTTTGTTTTTTCAAATTTGTTATTTTTTTAAACAATTTTTTTAAAAATAATTAAATTTTCAATAAAAAAAAAGTCAGATTAAAAAAATATTTAAAAACAAAAACAGTCAAATTAAAAAAAAAAAAAACAAATTACAAAAATTAAAATTACAAAATTTTATTAAANAACAAAATAAAAACAATATAGAACTAAACCATGTTTAAAAAAAGGGATCAATGCTAAACAGCATGCCACCACCACCCGAACATCAAGTCGTCACCAGAGGTATCGATGCTCAAAATCGAGCCCCGATCAAACACCCTTTTTTAAACATAGTTTATTTGCATATTGTTTTTTATTTCATTATTTTTTTATTACTATTCCTTTAATAATTACATTTTCGTTTATTTCTTTCTATTTTAATAAAATTTTATAATTGTTTTTTTCCTTCACTTTTTTAAATTTATTTATTTTATTTGATTTTTGTTTTTGTTTTCTAAACGTTTTAATATGTTTTTTTTTTTAATTTAATTATTTTCTTTAAAACAAGGTTTGATATATATATAATGAAATTAATATTTTTTTTAAATTTCATTAAGGAAATAAAAACTATATTAAAAATTTCAAATAATTGAAAGAAAAATTGTCTAGATTTAAAAAAATAATAATTTCAAACATAAAAAAAATAAAAACCAAAAGAACAAATTAAAAAATAAATTAAACAATAAAAAATTTTTAAAAATGTGAAATTTTGGCTATTTGAGGGGATGGCTCGATTCTTAGAATTGAGTCACCACCCCTCCATATCCAAGGGGGGCACCTTGTGGGGGTGCTACCCATGAGTGATTCCCTATACCAACCCCCAAATCGAATTAAAAAAAGTCATAATTTTAGAACCCCCCCCCCAAAAAAAAGTGGTTCTATCGGTAGCACTGATTTTCGATTCGAGGGTTGTTTTTGGTGTTTTTGACGAAAAGCATATGTTTTTTATGGCAAGAATTGTAATACCTTGGTTTTGACCCCAAGGGGGAGGGGAATGTAATGCCCCAGTTTTGATCCCATGGTATCGATATTGTACATGATGTATATATTATAATTAAATCATGGCGAGGGGCTCAAGGCCAAGGCCCTGCCATTGATTTGGTGTTTATGTATAGGTGATCAAGGTTGATACATATGGTGAAAGCTCCAAGTCAAGCACTATATATATTTTGATGTATCATGTAACTATGCAATTAATAAATACCACAACTAGCTATGTGACTACAAATGAAAGAGATGGGCGCATGATTTAACAAGGAATAGGGAGGGGAGTTAGTCAAACTCCTGAGCTAATAGGGTGATACTGGATGTCAATGGGGGAACCCATGAACCCTCAGCTACCCTTTTGTCCTATGTCCTCAATCATTCATTTCTTCCAGAAGTTGGCTGAGGTAGTTAATTCCTTGGGCAAAGCAAGGCATGGCAGTCTGATCCCGTGTCCGAGCAAGCCTGCAATTCTTCTGTCTAGGAAGCTTCATTCTTACTTCTGAAGCAAGCAAACCCTGGAATGAATGAACATCCAGTCATCTTGGTCTTCACCTAAATGTTGTAACCATTTGTTCAGGCATGCTCACTAATTCACGCGTTGTGCATTCCAGAGCCCACAGTCGCCATTAAACGATTCCGTTGAAAATTTGTTTTTCTGAATTTTGAGTTCCAGAGGTGGAAGGAGGAAGGTGGTAGGACATTAAAATATTCCGTCGAAAATATGTTTTTTCGATTTCTGAAGGCAGAAGGTGGAATACATAACATGATTTGAATATCTCCATCACACATTATGCTTCTGGTTCCCAGATTCCGTAGCGGAAAGGTGGAAAGTGGAGTGCAAAGGGAGGAGGGCAGAAAGGATAGGTTCAGTGAAGAAAAAGTTTTTTCAGTCAAAGAATGGATTTTTCAAGGGAGGAATGACTGTTACAGTGGTTTCTAATCCTAAGAATGAAGGTTGAAGAGTGTGTTAATGTCCATTCCCTGTGTTTCGAAAGAAGAACAAGGGTTCTTGAAGTAAAAATTTTAATTTATCAACATTATGGGGTATGGGGACATTACAAATTGGTATCATAGTTGCTGGTTACAGGACTAGGGCATAAATGGGCCAAGTTGAATAGTTAATAGAGTTGTTGGTTACAACATTGGTCCTATATGGGCCAAGTGAATAGTTGGTAAGTGTTTTTGAATTCTGAGATTGTCTAATAGTGTGTTTGATTAACACATTTTTGTAGAGTCATAGTGCAGTTGGGAAAATTTGATTTTGGCTCAGCCATGAGAACCAACATCATGAGTGATGCACATGATCCCTATGAGCTCGAGGCAAACGCTATGGGGGAAAATATTCAGGTTGAGAATGATGAAATAGAATTAGATGGGAAGAGAAATCAAGATACTTCCCCATATATTGCATCTACCATAAGGAGCCTGAGGGTGGAGTTGCAGAGTTGCAGAAAGGAAAATGAAAGGATGATCAAGGCTGTGCAAGAGAAAAATCAATTGACTGTAGCCTTGCAACAGAGTTTGACAGACCTCCAAAGGTAGATAAACTTTGGGCATCAGACAACAAATACAAAAGGGAGTAGGAGAAATTCCCACAATAAGAAATGTTTCAAACCTTCTCACTCCTGAAATCAGAAAAGGCAAGCATCACAAGCTGTGATCAAGCCATCCAGAACGATGGGAGACAAGCCAAGGAAACCACTCCAATGTTTGGGATGTGGAGGAGGCCATCTTATTAAGTACTTTCCACATTGAAATGGGAATGAAAGTCAAGTCCACAACACCCAAGGAGTTGAAACTGTGGGTCAGGAAGCAGGTACCATTCCTAGAATTTATGCAGCGTTAGAGGACCGTCGGGAATATCATCAATCAACTGTGGTTGAAGTTGAGGGTAATATTACTGAGTAATATGTTTTAGTTTTGATTGAACCTAGATCTACTCATATCTATATCACCCCTAGACTTGTTGAGATGGGCGCTTTGAAGAAATCAAAGCATAGAAAATCATGGTTAGTCCAATTAGCCATTGGAACTAAGAGGAAATTCAATGAGGCGGTAGAGATATGTCCATTGGATATGGATGGGATATTCACTCATGTAGATATGAATATTCTACCACTTGGTTCCTATGTTGTTCTCATTGGAATGGATTGGTTGGAATCACACAGACTTAATCTTGATTGTTACAATAAGACTTTTGAATGCATGAGTGAAGAAGGAAACCCAAGGGTTGTAAGAGGAATTCCAAAGGTGATCTCTGTTAGGAAGATTTCAACAATGCAGTTGAACAAGTTTTGTGGGAAAGGTGGTATATTGTGTGCATCCCATGCCTGGGAGGAAATAGAGAATGAAACTCCTAGGTTGGAGGGCCATCATTGTTATAGTGGATTTCACCACTCTATGTGAATCACACTTTGTATGGCCTTCCCCTATCCCACTGCAGAATCCTTAGCCCCTATGGACCACTTTTTGTCCTTTGATGTTTCCTTGATCATCCCTAAAAACACATGAAAAATGCTATACGCGACTTTTAACCTTATAAGCGTGTACATACGCGGGTTTGAGCCATATAACCGCGTACATCGGGATGTGTAAATAATCCAAATCCTTTTGGAGTTTTCCTTGACATGGATCCGACTCATTTGAATCCTGGCCTTCCCTATGCTTTGAGATCACTCGGATTCGACCTTTCAGTACCCCTTTGAAAATCTATATAAGGAACCCCTTGGTACATTGAAGGCATAAGAGAGAATTGAGAGCAACGAAACTATAGTCCATTGTTGCTGGAACTTATGCTTGAGTCTGCATCCCTTTGTCCCTTGTAGCACTTTTGTGTTCTTCCCAAGCTTTCCCTTTGTTTGTGAGCTTGCTATCGAGAGATGGAGGATTGAAGTGGTGGAGGCCCAAGTGGGGGATTTAGTTTCTCCGGTTCGCAGACGTGCCGTCAGAGGTTGTATCTTGTAATCTCTAATTTATATTAATAGAAATATCTTTTCCTGTCCAATGATTTGTATTTGAATGAATATTTTATCCATGGGATTATGTCAAATGATTTTACATTATTGATTATATATTCTAGAATATATCTAACACCATGATATATAGAATGCTTGTATTGTTTACTTGTTGTTGAGGAAGTAATATAGCAATTCAAGCTGAAGATTGGAAAGCTCAATGGGGATCTACTTCAACCATCCGGAATAAGGTACGAGGTCTGATCCTTTAGTGTCAGACATTTTATTTCTATTGCATATTGGGAAAGATTGATTTCTGGAGTCAAGCTGTCTGTTGTGGTAACCCCAAGCCATAGGAATTTCTCTCCATAACAGAATTGGCGACTCCGCTGGGGAGTTCCTAGTAGTTTTCCCTTGGGGGTTGTTTTCTTGGCATTCAATGTATTTGAATTGCTCTTTCTCTCTTGTTTCTATGTCGGGTCTGGGGGCATGTATGCCTGGTAGAGTCTGATTGGTGTGAAGTTTGTCTCAGCCTGTCTGTTTGCCTTGAGTTTATGCACCTTTTCTTCCTGTACGCAGGTTTTTGATTTACAGTTGCGTATACATGCGATTTCCTCTGATATTTCCGCGTATACACGCGGGTTTACTATGAACAGTCACGTATACCTTTGGTTTTTGCCTTTTATAGAAGATAGTTGGTTGCTGGGTGAATTCTGTTAGTTGTTGAGTCTCCTTTGACACTGCCTAAGTCTGTTTTGACCTCTGTTTTTTACCAGAAACATTTTTTTTTAGCCTAATTTTTTTTTTTAGGAAAGTTCTTGTCATGGCATTTTTGATTTTTTGTTTGAGATTAGTGCATTAGAGTTCTTTTACCTTAGTGCTTTGCTGGAATGCTGTTTGAGTGTGCTTGCAGAGCCTAAGGGTCATATAATCATCCTTTTGCTTTTTGTATCTCTTTTATTTTCAAAAAATCCAAAAACATTTGCTTATCATCATGCATTGCATTTTGCACTTTGCATTGTACTTGCACTAGATAGATTTGCTTTGGAGTACTAGTTAGGACTTTATTTAGGAAAATTTGCATCCATCATTTGAAGAAGAATTGTGCATTTCACATAGTAGCATACCCTATTTTCATGGACACAATTCATTTGCATTGATTGTTAGGTGTGCATTTTACTTCATGTTGCGTCATAACACCACTAGTTGCACGCCCATATCCTATTTTTGAGTAATAAAGCCAACTAAAATCAACGCTAAATAAAATGAATTACACTCTTTTCTTTTCTAGGGTGCACCAACAAGCTTAGGTTTTAGGATCTTGGAATAGTTCATTGTAAGTAAATTCTCCAAGATCACTAAACAACAACATCTAGGTGTCTGTCCAGGTGAGTGTGTGAAATCCTTGGTATAACCAGTGTTCTCAGGATCCTCCTCTCAAAAGAGAGTTAAGCACGAGGCAGTGTGAGCGGTTATTGATTGGGATGACCCCTAGTCATAGCTTAGTAGCACTGGAGATATTTCCAGGATTGTATTCATATCTGGGGGCTCTTTCAAGAGTTTTGGGCTTTGCGACCCTACCCATACGGTCAATCTCGCCTGCGACTGCCCGCCTGAGCATTGAGTATATTGAGGTGACCTTAGTGGCCTTACCTAGGATATTGAGGACGCACTTGTAGAGGTTATTCTGCATGTGTCCCGGCCAGGTTGGGGTCGGACAGCACAGTCGCTTTATGCGTTGAAGCTGAGGGCCACAATAATTGGTTATGTACCTTCGCTTGTTGTGTATGGGAGTCTCAAGCCTCTCCTAGGTGAGGCATACTTGCTTCATTCGGGAGCTCACTTATCCAGCCCTTGTTTGCTTGCATTTGGCTTTAGATTTTATTAGTGATTGCTCTGTGCACACTAGTTGGCCTAGGGTTTAAGTAAATAGAGATTCTTTGCTATTTTTTGAGTCATTGTGGATTCGAGTGCGGTTCCGCGCCGTTCTCGTCGTTTAGCAGGACTTCCACCTTCTACTTCTCCTCCTCCTTTGGGAGAGAGACCTAGACAGTCCCAGCGGACTATGTCACACATTGATTCACACACCATGGGGGATTCTTCAGAAGGTATTCCTGAACCACCTCCTCCCATTTGTGTATACGATGGGGAATTTACACCGACTTATGGTCCTTCACCCGACTTAGCCGAGTTAGGTCCTGTGATTTTTGAGATAGGAGCCATACATGATAGACCTACTCTCTCTAAGGCTGATTCCCCATTGATGTGTTACTGGTATGGCATGCCGGAGGACGCCGAGACTCATTTTGAACCTGCCACTACTAGCTACGGTAGTTATGCTACGTCTGGTTTCCCTATACATGATTTGACATTTCATGTCGAATCTGATTTTGAGCCTAGCAATATGCCTGGGGGCACTCTCATTCCTTACCATGCGGAGAGGTTTGGGAGCACTAGTCACATTGCACCTTCCATCCCAGTGGTGGAAGCTACATCATATCTCCCTACTAGGTCTAGGGTTAGCAATCCGATTAGGATACTAGATCTGAGATGAGTGACGATAGGTGGTAACACATATCTTATTACTCAAATTCCTTCGTCTTCGACCCCTATTTCTTCAAATGTACATCCTCCACCTTATTCACATGGTCCTTCGAGCTGATATATGGCTACGAGTCAGGTCCGTACTGCGATTGCTAGACCAGTTGTGTCTCAATCCCACATGCCGCCCGCTACGTCGGGAGGTTATGTTCATGCTTCTAGAGGTCATCTTGCTACTTCCAGAGCTTATATCCCTACTTCCGGAGCATATCTTCCTACATACGGAGTGTCTCATGGGGCATTGCATACGATGACCTATGGACCTTATCATGGGACGCAATATGGACAGGTTTCTTCACCTTATGGAGGTGGGTATCAACAACCTACTTACTCTCCTAATTATGGCTTTGTAGCCCCTACTAGCCAAGGTCCACCATACTATGGTACTTCCACTCCACCCTATAAGGGTCAGATAGGAGGAGGACACTATGGCCAAGGCCATGGTGGTCATCAACCCTATATGAATCAGGGAGTGGTCCATCGACCTCATCATCCTAGGCTCCCTTTCCTCGTGACGCTTAATCTTCCTAACTTATCGAGACTTACGAATGATCCTATGGCTCATGACCCGGCTTGGCCGGCTGTCCCTACCAAGCTTCCTTTGGACATACCTAAGTTTGAAGGAAAACTGGGAGAGGATCCGAGCGAACACGTTACTACGTTTCACCTATGATGCTCTTCGAATTCATTACATCAGGACTCATTCCGTTTGTGACTATTTCAATGCACCCTCACGGGGCCTGCTGCGAAATGGTATATAGAGTTACCTAGGGGTGCTTTTACTTTGTTTGACGACCTTGCGATGAATTTTCTTAATCAATTCTAGCTACGAGTGCGCTATGACGTCGGTACTAAACTCTTGTCGACATTTCGACAAGATAAAGCCACCCATATTTCTAATCATATTCAAGAGTGGCGTAGATGAAAGAGATTAATTAAAGCTTTTATACCACTGAAATTCCTTCTCGAGTGGTTTCTCAAGTCGTTATTTCCATATATAGTGAAGGATGTTTCCACATCTGGAGTCCAGAATGAGGAACAAGCAATCTTTAGGGCGCAGGAACTGGACTTGATCTATGCTCAGTCTGGTTTGTTGTATGAGATTATTCCCAATGCTCCTCGTTCCAGTTTCGATCCCAAAGTCAAACCTGGACCACATGCTGATGGCATTGTGGGTTGTGCAAGTGTGAAACCTGTGGATTTGGTTGCAAAACAAGCTAGTAAATTGTCAATCAACCAATCTGCCTCGGGACAAGCTATGGCTTCGTCTCAACCCACCCAAACGACAAATGTACTTTCTGTGTAATCGTCGGACCAGAAGGGTAACCAGCAGCCCGGATGGAATAGAAAGAAGGGTAAAAATAATAATCAAAAGGGTGGGAATAAGAATGAGAATGCTAACAATAATGACAAGAACGGTAGAAATGATGGGGGGGACAAGCAAGCAAAACGTAAGGTTAAATTCCCTTGCAAGCTTTGTAAGGAAGATCACTTCACTTACTTGTACCCTTAGATTGATGAAGCTTCGAGATTCTTAGCACAAGGCCCAGCTGTGCTAACGAACCCTTTACCGCATAACTAGAATATGAACTCGAAGTCCCATGACCAGTCTAGTGATGATGATCCACCAGAGGGTAGTGGTCGTGGGTGCATTAACATGGTCCATGCTGCCAAGGTTATGACTAGTGCAAAAGACTATAGTTCGTCACAACCTAGCCCAGGCAAAGATCTTGATCCATTAGGAACTCCTTTGCACATTGAGAAACTTGCAGATAAACCTGAGGCTGCACCTCGCATTCCTAAGGGAGTCCTTAAGCGTTTGGGGCATAATCCAAATGCCCGAGCCACCCAAAATTATTTAGTTGTCGAGGATTTGGGCCATAATCCTTGTGTGATGCCTGCATTGGAAGTGCTTCAGAGTTGTCCTTCGTAAAGGAAGGCGTTGCTTACTGCCCTTGGTGTGAATGATGATGATTCTTCCTCTATGATCAAATTTGAAACCGCAGGACATCAACCTTGCTTTCCCTACTATGTGTCTCTTGTGGTGCATGTAGAATGTCTTGGTATGACTGTCAAACGTACTGTGATTGACGAGGGAACTACTGCTTCTATGATGTCTTTGGCCTGTTGGAAGGGTCTCGGTTCTCTTGAGCTATCTAAATCAGGGATTATGTTAACTGCTTTCGATGGGAGATCTTTTAGGCCACACGACATCCTTCCTTCCCTTAAAGTCCATTTGGGGGGGAAGACCATTGCGATAGAGGTTGAGGTGGTTGATGCACCCCTTGATTATAATCTCCTGCTGGGTAGGAACTGGATGTATAGTATGCAAGCCATTGCATCTTCCCTGTTTCACGTTGTATGCTTTCCACATAACGGGAAGATTGTAATGATTGATCAAATGACATTCAAGAATCCGTCTATTACTACATCTTCGGGAGCTTCAATCCTGATCATTGAGCATTCTTAGCCGACAACTGGGAGTGTGGGTGTAGGCATGTATCCATCCCTCATGGGAAGCTTTAGTTGTCCTGCACTGATCCTCATGATAGGATCTTGTTCCGATGAGGCTTCGACATCTAGGACCTCGGTGTCTTTTTGCACAACCCATATGGAAGATCCTTGGATCCTTCCTTCACCGAGTACTTCGAGTGAGCCTGTCGAGACGAGCGTGCCATTGCCTGCAGCCATGATAGCTTATCAAGCTAATCTTAAGTGTGTTGCAGAGCCTCGTTCTTCCTCTTCGTGGACAGAGGAGGAAGACCCCTATGTGCTATTGGCATGGGAAGTATAGTCTTCTCATGCCCACGACTACCTTGATATGGTTTTCCCTTCAGATGAAGCGATTATCGAGGCTATGTCGGGAGTTGAGCCACCATGGGAGGCACTTCATCATAGATCATACTTTCTTCCAAAGCTTGACCATTTGGAGCATGAGGATTATAGGGAGATTCTTAGTTAGAAATTTGGTAGTCCTATGGTTCCATCGAGCTCTCCTGGTCCGATGGCTGATGGAAACATGGCAAACATATCGTCAACAATTCCTATCAACATTTCTTGCAATCCTGGCACAATTGAGAATGTCTATATTGGGGCGGATTGTTCCCATGCTGAGATTCTCAAATATACCGATTTATTCAAGGAATTCCATGATATTTTTTCTTGGTCTTACGACGAGATGCCAGGTATTGACCCTCGAATTATCAAACATGAGATTAAGACTTACCCCAATGCTAGGCCTATTCGACAACGTTTACACGCCATGAATCCTAGGAAAGCACCCACCATTAAGGCAGAGATAGAGAAGCTGTTGAAAGCCAGTTTCATCTATCTTGTTCCCTTGATGGAGTGGGTTTCAAACCCCATTCCGGTAGATAAGAAGCAGGGAGCGATCTGCATATGCACTGATTTCCGCAATTTGAATCGTGCCTGTCCTAAGGATAACTTCCCCACACCATTTATAGATCATATTTTGGATGAGCGGGTAGCGAGGTGTTCTCCTTCATGGATGGATTTTTTGGGTATAATCAGATACGGATTAAACCTGAGGACCAACACAAGACTGCATTTATTTTTCCTTGGGTAATGTTTGCATATCGAAAAATGCCTTTCGGCCTTAAAAAACCTAGAGCTATGTTTCAGCAGGCGATGACCTTGATCTTCCATGATCTCAAGTCTATTATTGAAGTATTTTTGGATGACCTCGCTGCTCATTCTCGTATGAGAATGCATAATCCCTATCACTTGAGATTGGTATTCGAAAGATGCCGCCACTATTCAATTAGATTAAATCCTCATGAGTGCATCTTTTGCGTGAATTCAGGTCGTTTGTTAGGATTCATTGTTTCAAAGGAGGGTATAGGAGTCGACCCTTTGAAGGTTGAGGCAATACTGCAGTTGTCTCCCCCGAAGAATATTCGTCATATTCAGTGTTTTCAAGGCATGGAAAACTTCTTATGAAGATTTGTTGTCAACTTTGCCAATTTGACTAGAGGCTTTATGCATCTCTTGAAGAAGGATACTCCCTTTGAATGGGATGAGCGAGCCTAGGAGTCCTCCAATGCACTCAAGTGAGCCCTAGCATCGGCCTCAGTGATTAGTCCTCCGGATTATAACCATGATTTCTTATTATATGTGGCCACGTCTTTAGAGATGATTGGTATGGTTTTGGTTCAAGAGGACGAGGAGCTCCAATAGCATGTCATATATTATCTGAGCCAAAACCTTATTGACGCAGAGATTCGTTATTCTCATGTCGAGAAGCTTGCTTTAGCTACCGTACATGCGGTTCAGCATTTGAGACATTATATTCTCCTTCGCCAGACCTTGGTTGTGGCCCATGTCAATCCATTTCAGTTCGTCCTCACACGAAGGATGATTTGGGGAAAGTATAATAAATGGATTGTCATTCTACAAGAATTTGATCTCGAGTTTGTTTTGGCAAAATCGAAGAAGTCTTTAGTCTTTGCAGAGCTCATATCAAACTTTTCGAGTGAGACCGAGGAGTTGGTATGTGAAGATATGTTTGTTGATGAACACATCTTCTTAATATCTACGTTAGACCCATGGCTTGGGGATATCATAGTATATCTGCAAACACAGAGGACCCCTACTCACCTCTTGCGAGATGAACGACAATGATTACGTCAAGTCTATAAGAACTACCTTATAGTGGACAATACGTTGTACCGCCATGGGGTAGATTACATTTTACGACATTGTTTAACTCATGATGAGGCCGAGGTTGTGCTGAATGATTGCCATGGAGGGGGATGTGGTGGTCATTTATCTGGGATTTCTACAGCTCAAAATATTTTGAGAGCAGGATATTTCTGGCCATCGATCTTTAAAGATTGTTTTGATGCGGTCAAGAGGTTCCACCCTTGCCAGGTGTTTGCACGTAATATGCACTCGAAACCTACCCCGTTACATCCCATTATCACCACTGGTCCCTTCACTGAGTGGGGGCTTGATTTTATGGATTGCAACCCAGCTTCGGCTGGTGGGAACCATCACATTATAGTGGCTGTTGATTACTTCACGAAATGGTTTGAGGCTATGCCTACTGTAAAATCCGACGGTGAGACAGCCGCTCACTTTGTATTCAACCAAATCATTACTCGGTTCAGGATTCCGAAAGAGCTTGTCACCGACCATGGATCGCACTTTCAGAACCGTATGATGGAAGAGTTGGCATCCAAGTTAGGGTATAAGCAAGAGCACTCCTCTTCTTACTACCTGTTGTAAAGGAAAGTATCCTATGGCTAGGGTTGACGAGGCCATCAACATACTGGGGTTGAAAGAGAGATGCACAATGTTCAGAAAGCATATATAAGCAAGATAAGAGATGAGAAAGGTCCACACCTGACTCACTGAAGGCTGGTCCAAGCTTTCTCTTCAATCCTCTTCTTGCTCCTCTCACTCCAAGAGACCTGCAAAACAAGTTATACCTTCCTCAAACCATTATGACCACATATAAAACAATGATAACCAAATAAACATAAAACAATGATCTAATTAACATCATCATATGATCATAAACAGAGATTCAATCACACATTGAACAATGATTTGGGAAGAAGAAGGACATCACATATTTATTAATCATGAAAACAAGTACAAGTATACCTTCTCTTCAGGTTTGGCACCTCACGAAACCTTGATCTGGTTCTGCTGCTTCTCTTCTCCAAATAACTCATCCTCCAAGATTTGCAACACAAGGGGAAGACCTCCAGGGAAAAGGTGTGGGCAAAGAGAGCTCCAATTCCTCCAGCATAACAATGCAGAAATTCCAAGTCCCCTTTCATGGCCTTTCCTACCTCTATTTATATGGGTGAAATAAGGTAGTTTCGCAGGTTGAAGAGGTTACAACAGTTAAAGAAATTAAGTTAAATGACTTAACTAATTTCCAATTAACATGTGTTTTAATCGCGACTTGCTACAAAGGAGACTCACAAATGACTCACGAGTTGTATAGAAATATAATCGTGGATACATCCTAACATGGTAAACATGGCAAAGTAACCAGCTGGATAGAGGCATAATGTATTTCATAATAAGTGAAGCTATAGTATTCTGGGCAAACCTCAATCCATAAATGTCCTTTTGTGTGCCAACATGAGGAATGTCGGCACTCAGATGGAGAGGTGCCATTCTGGTGTATAACACTACGCCCAAGCGAATGGACAGGTAGAGGCAGTGAATAAATCACTCAAATCCATTCTCCAATGAACCATCGCACAAAGCAAGAATAATTGGCACATTATGTTATATCCTGCTTTGTGGGCATATCAAACCGTGATTAAGACTGCCACTGGTTTTTCTCCATATCAGCTTATGCATGGAGTGGAGTCGATATTGCTGGTTGAATGCAAAATTCCTTCGTTGGAGCTAGCTGTGGAACTCTTACCAGACACTTCACCTTTGGAGGAGCATTTGGTTCACCTTGAGCAACTTGGTGAGCAGCGTCGAGATGCCCGAGTGGATCTAGAGGTTAATAAGTGTCGCATTAAGGCCCAGTACGATAGATCTGTCCATCCAAGAGTGTTTAGTGAAGGAGACTTGGTCCTCTTGTGGGATCAACCGAAAGAACCCTTGGGGGCAGGGAAGTTTAATCCTATGTGGCATGGTCCTTACATGGTTAAGCATGTGTTAGAGAAGGGTGCCTATGAGTTAGTCGATTACGAAGGAACAGCCTTGGCGGAGCCTAGAAATGGGCTCTATCTTAAAAAATACTATGCATGATCTTTAGCCAAGGTTTCTTGTTGTATATTATTGTACAACTTTGCATAGTTAAGTCTTTTCCTTATCGTGATTGGGTTTGTGATTAGTTTCCGTTTCTTTTGGAAGATGTCAATGGAATATTCCACCTACATAGGATTCATGTACGGTGCAAGCCATCACACTCAACACTCAGCCTTAGCCACTTGGGTGATTTATACTCCTATGGGTCAGGTACTGTCTTCAGGAGGTGTATGTCTATGGCCATCTTCCAACAATGTTGCTAAATATAGCGCCGTTATTGAGCTTCTATGGGATTCCATTTTTCATGGCGTTCTATCTCTTGAGGTACGTCTTGATTCAGAGTTAGTAGTGTCACAGCTCAATGGTTTGTACCATGTTAGAGATCCGACGTTATTGAGAAGGTTCTTACGTGTGAGATTGTTAGAACGACAATTTGACAGTATAACATATATACACATTCCAAGAAATAATAATCAAGCTGCTAAATCATATGCTAACTACGTGTTATATTGGCATTTGTTTCATTCATTATAAATTAATCACAAACACAATTGTTACACATGTAAATAAATAAACCGATCACCATAAAACTTTTTATATATAAAAAATGTGGTAATACATAGTGTCATGATACAAAATTGGGGCTTTTTAAGCCACCATCATATAATACACGGTAATAAAAAATGAATACACTCCCAGGTGTCTAATCCTGTGGAGGAGGAAGAGGGTTGTGATCATGGAACGTCACTACGGCTCTAGCTAGCCGTTGAAATAAATGCAGCCATGTGTGTGGCAAACCCACCACCTGCCGCTGCATAACCTCAGGAAAGTCCTCGACTTGTGCCATAGGAAATCTATGAGTCAGTCTCAAAAAGTTGGTATGAATGCTCTGGAGTGTTCGCTCCGCATCCACACTCGTGATGTCATCTCCTCTTGCCCTCCATATATGACGTGGGAATCCTTCTGGTCACCGTGGTCCCACATTTGCACACAAATGGTAGATGTCACTATGTATTGTCACACAAAAACATGTTTTTTGCTTCCATATAATCAAGAAAATACAAAAAAAAATTAAATTAAATAACTCAAAAAATTTAAAAAGAGTGAGGGTCGAGATTCACCATATGCCGATCCTAGTGTCAATGGCATGTCCGGATCCCCTCATAAATCTATCCCTCCATAGGGGTAGTCATCAATGGCAACAATCTGTCATCACCACCATGGAAAAAAGTCAGCTGGATATGGGTTGGCCACCCTACCACCCCCCAATCTATGCATCGCATCTTCCCAATGTCGTTGGGCCGGATCTCGAACCCCGTGGAGAGGAACATCCACTCTAGGGCTCAATCCCAGAACATGCTAGAAGAAAAACGTGCTCAGAATACTGCTGAACCTGAAGTTCGATACCCTTCCTGCCTTACACTCACTGAGCTGATGTTTCATGTTGCTCAGTAGTGTCGAACTCCAGTCATAGACTGTGGGTCTCATGCACTCCACTGCATAGAACATCAGGGGCCACGAGGCCTGTTGGAGTGATGCTAAGCCTGATATCCTACCTAGCGTCAGTAATATGGCCTTTAGGCCTAGCACCTGTATAACATTGGTAGGGACTTGACTCCCCACCTTCTTAGTTTCTGGAAAATAGTACACGGCTATGTACTCATCGATAGTCAGGCCACCCCCTGGCCCACCTCAGGAATGAAGGTTCACCACTTCCCCTCGTCTAGAAAGACTAGTGATAAAGTATATGTCCTCCACCTCTATAGTGAGGGACATCCCATCAATACAGAAGGACTCTGAGTCTGGATCCCAATAGTCTACCAGCATCTGTAGCAGTCTTGGTTTGTCCCTGAAACCACCAAGACACCAAAACTTGTAGAGTACGCATGCACGTAGAGCTTGTTCAGCCATTAATTCGGCCCTTATTGCTTCCTCTACTTCACCATGCTCATGATTTCTCCATTCTAGCACCATCCTGCAAAATAAATTGCAAAATTACCCATTAGTTTACTTGAAAACCTTATGCATGGCCTCATACGCGACTGTTTTGAAAATAGCCGCGTATGTACGCAGCTTTTAGGAAATTTTCCGCGTATAGCCAGCCCTATATGTGTAAAAAAACTCAATATCCACGTGGGCCGCAGCGCGCACTTTGGGATGTCTTAAAAATTTCATTTAACCATGAAAATCTTTAAAAATTATATCAAAATGCAAGATGAGAGCATGAGTAAATACCTAGAAGAAATGGTTGTGAATTCCGCCGGCTGGATCTCCTGGAATTTGCAGTTGAAAGTCAAAGATCAAATGGGTAAAAGTTTCAAATGATTTATAATTTTTACTATTTATAGAAAAATTTTCAAATATTTGAAAATTTTTACCCCCTTTCCTATAGTTTCAACAGTTTCTAACCATTGTGGACCGTTTTTGACATAATTGGTGATGTAGAAGACCTTTTTCAGTGTCGTTTCAGCCATTGGATTGACCCGTTCGTGCCGATCTCAGGTATCATGTTTAAACTGGCATATAGGTTAGGTTTCACCATCGCTTTCATTTTGCATGACCTTGTGACCATATCACCATGACCTTAGGTACGAACCCACTCTATTATATCACGAAACCTTCTTGCTGCTTTAGAAGTGGCATGATATGAGTGGTAGAGCTTCACCTTACATGGGTACCCTAGTTAGCACCTTAATTACATTTGGTGCCCATGCCGATGGTTTCTCCTTTAGGGTGTGGGAGTCCGTTGTATAGTACTACCATGACATTTCACAAGAGCCTCATGATCTTATGCTGGCCTATTTCCCTCAGGACTCCCTCATGTCAAGTTGTGAATGCATTATCATGAGCTTTGCCTGCCTTATTGAGCTTTATGCCGGATCTCCTGACATTGTGTTTCAGCCATATAGCCTGAGCTTGTCTCATGTCTAGCCATGCAGAGCCATTTTTTATATCCTTCGCAGCTTGATTCCCTTTTACCGGGAGGGGATTTTCCCCCGAGTGTCGATATCCTACACATGTATCCTTGCATTGAGCATAGGTATGTTCCACTGCTTGGAACTAGTTTGTTTTCCCTTATGACAGTCGTCTCCTCCTAGTTTGTAACTATAAAGCTAGTTTATTCTTTTTTCAAGCTTTTCAAATAACTGAAAAAGTCCAAAAAAAATAAAAAAACCAAAAAGTCGGACAAGGAAAGATGTTATCTTTGGAAGCAGTCGAGTCATGTCAT
This sequence comes from Pseudotsuga menziesii, assembly GCA_001517045.1. NCBI lineage: Eukaryota > Viridiplantae > Streptophyta > Pinopsida > Pinales > Pinaceae > Pseudotsuga > Pseudotsuga menziesii. Next base: position 96,530 of record LPNX010771304.1, read on the forward strand.
CTTCGAACAGAGCACTGTATATCACATCCATTGGTTGGGTTATAGTTTGAATTTAGGAGCTGTACTCGTTTATCTAAGTTTATCTCCACTGATTGGTTAAGATTCCAGTCCCTATGGAGCCTCTGTTGATGCCTCCTGTGTCATAGAGATTTCCCAGTTTGTATATCGAGTCTATGCTACCTTCATTTAGTCACCATATGTCATTATTCTCTTGTTCGAAGGAAGTTGAAACTTGAATCGGCCATTCCTCAGTTATCTTGACTTTGCATGTCAGCCATTCCCGGTACAGTTACTGGTTCGTGCACCTATGATTGAGTCCTTCCACATTATATAGCCTTGCTGAGTACCTCGTGTTGGATGATGGGGGATGTCTTAATGCCCTCCTTCCAGCGGATTTCATCCCATTGACTTCAGATCATTTATTCTGGGATTGGAGTCTAGAGTCATTTTGAGTGCCTTGAGACTTGTAGTCATCAGTGGCAGGTTCTCTCGCCATCGACAGTTTCTTGGGAATACATCAATGTCCCCTGATCAATAAATCCTTTCAAGTGTTCGACCTCAAAACATTTATTCACACTTGTTAGTTTGCACTCTAGTACCTTGATTCCCATTTTTATCATTGGTGGGTGATATCGCATCTGTTAACGGTATACATTAATGACCGGTAATCAGATGACGGACTACTATGTTCGACCTCGACACCTCTATTCACATTGTAGGACATGTACTCATAGTGGTTTGTGTAGAATACTTTCTATATTGGTGGCATCTCTTATATGCTACCTCCTTGATCGTGCTAGTGTTCATGAGATTTCAGCTCTCGTGACTTGATTCCAGTGTATGTCAGACATTTCCAGCCACTATGGAGATCTTGATCTATTATATATCTTCAGTCATTTTGGAGATCATGGTCCTTTGTATATCTTCATCATGGAGATTTTGATCTATGTATATTGTACATGGCGATGACCACATATGTGAGAACATGTATCATGCCTGTTCATGGCCATTGTACTCTTATGTATCCGGGACTGCTATATGTATTTGTAGTTATATGAAGAGTTGTATTATGGTACTATGCTGATTGGGTGGCTGGTCTTCCATTTGGAATCCTTCATCACTCCACTTCTAGGATGGACTTATAATGTATTTCGGCCATCGTATAACCCCTATGATCTCATACATTAGGGGGCATCTGTTATAGCGGATTTCACCACTCTAGGTGAATCACACTTTGTATGGCCTTCCCCTATCTCGCTGCAGACTCCTTAGCCCATATGGACCACTTTTTGTCCTTTGATGTTTCCTTGATCATCCCTAAAAACACATGAAAAATGCTATACGCGACTTTTAATTTTATAAGCACGTACATATGCGGGTTTGAGCCATATAACCGCGTACATTGGGATGTGTAAATAATCCAAATCCTTTTGGAGTTTTCCTTGACATGGATCTGACTCATTTGACTCCTGGCCTTCCCTATGCCTTGAGATCACTCGGATTCGACCTTTCAGTACCCCTTTGAAAAGCTATATAAGGAACCCCTTGGTACATTGAAGGCATAAGAGAGAATTGAGAGCAACGAAACTATAGTCCATTGTTGTTGGAACTTATGCTTGATTTTTCATCCCTTTGTCCCTTGGAGCACTTTTGTGTTCTTCCCAAGCTTGCCCTTTTTTTATGAGCTTGCTATCGAGAGATGGAGGATTGAAGTGGTGGAGGCCCAAGTGGGGGATTCAGTTTCTCCGGTTCACAGACGTTCCGTCAGAGGTTGTATCTTGTAATCTCTGATTTATATTAATAGAAATATCTTTTCCTGTCCAATGATGTGTATTTGAATGAATATTTTATCCATGGGATTATGTCATATGCTTTTACATTATTGATTATATATGCTAGAATAGATCTAACACCATGATATATAGAATGCTTGTATTGTTTACTTGTTGTTGAGGAAGTAATATAACAATTCAAACTGAAGATTGGAAAGCTCAATGGGGATCTACTTCAATTGTCTGGAATAAGGTACGAGGTCTGATCCTTTAGTGTTAGACATTTTATTTCTATTGCATATTGGGAAAGATTGATTTCTGGAGTCAAGCTATTTGTTGTGGTACCCCAAGCCATAGGAATTTCTCTCCATAACAATCATGTATTACAGGAATTTAGGGATGTTATTCCTGATGAGATTTTAGGACTTCCTCCAAATAGGGATATTGATTTTACCACTGAACTTGTGCCAGGAGCACCACCAGTGCCCAAGACACCCTACAAGATGTGTACACCAAAATTGATAGAGCTGAAGATGCAGCTGCAAGATTTGATGGAGAAGAATTATATTAGGCCAAGTGTATCCCCTTGGGGAGGACCAGTTTTGTTTGTGAAAAAGAAATATAGTACACTTAGGTTGTGTATTGATTACATACATTTGAACAACGTCACTGTGAAGAAAAAATATCCTTTAACTTTAATTGATGACCTTTTTGATCAAATGAGAGGAGAAAAGGTATTCTCCAAGATTGACTTGAGGTCTGGATACCATCACGTAAGAATCAAAGATGAATATATTCATAAGAAATCCTTCATAATAAGGTATGAACACTATGAGTTTGTAGTGGTACCATTTGGTCTCATAAATGCACCAGCTACCTTCATGTGCCTCATGAATAGTGTTTTTAGCAGGTATTTGGACAAGTTTGTTCTTTTTTTCCTTGATGACATTCTTATTTATTCGAAGAACAAGGAAGGACATGAAGAACATCTAAAATTGACATTGCAATTGTTGAGGGACCATAATCCATATGCAAAGTTGAGCAAGCGTGACTTTCATAAATATAGAATTCATTATTTGGGTTACATTATCTCAAAGGAGGGCATATTTGTAGACCCTGAGAAGATTGAATCCATTATGAATTGACCAACTCCAACAAATGTGACAGATGTGAGATATTTTATGGGACTTGTAGGATACTACAGGAGGTTCATTGAAGGATATTCTGCATGTAAAGTTGAGTATATGTATAGGTTGAGGATGCCTGCATGCGAACTTGTAGTTCCATGAGGAGATGGCCCTCATGTGTATGTACATACATATCAAAACTTCCTAAAGACTGCAGGTAGACTAACTTGGACAGGGAATTATGGTTGTACCCAATGAAACCAAGGTAGGAATCTACCTTGTGCAAAGGCCAAATGCTATGAGATGGATCTCATGACTGAAATCTAACCTTTGAACATAACAGATTTTTAAATTTCAGATTTCAAATTTTCCTATTTGAATGCTATTGATTGTTTGGCTGATTTAAACTGGTGTCAAGATGACATGTTGTATGTGGATGTCCAATTTTTGGGAAGCATGTGTAAGCAGGGGATAAGTGCTCCCACTTGCAAAAGAAAAACAATATGAGGATGGCCTCATGATTGCAAGAATCTATATTTCTGTAGGAAACATAATTGTAAATTTAGATTTTGATTTTACTATCAATGTTATTGATCATTTGATATTTGGAAAATAATTTATGCATGAAATAGATTTAAAAATATCCAATTAAAATTTTTATGATGACATCTCATGTGAACTGCATGCTTCTATGTAACACAAGTGAGATGATGAAAACACACCCTTGGAGTACATATATTCTCGGAAGGATGTGTTTGGGATACATGGATGTACTTGGGGTACATATCTTGTCGGGAGGATGTGTTTAGGATACATGTCTCCTTGGAAAGATGTACTTGGGTACATAGGTTATCCCACATGATCCTTTTTCTTTTTCTTTTCCTTTTCCTTTTCCTACCATCCAGTATCGTGATTAAGTTTTCCTTGGAAACCATCAATCTACAGGATTTCACACTAGGAGATCCTGCATGGTACCTTGAACCACCTACCCTACCTCTGAGGCCCCAGGATGTGTTGAATCATGTCCAACCAATTGATAGTATGTTGCACCTACCTCCAGGTCCATTAAAGACTCCTCTCATCTCCAGGCCTACCCTTATTCCTCCAATAGAGGCTGGGGGCAAGGACACCAAAGCCACAACCAATACCATTTACATGATCTCTAGCACTGGTTTCCTTTCTATCTCATTGGCTATGAAAGATCCACCTGATCTATCCTGGAACCACTTACGCGATGACGAAGAGATCTGTAAGACTGCCTCCGATTTTACCCCATTCCCTTTAAACCATAGTGTGGAATCGGTTCTTCCCATAGAGTACCATATTTTGTCATCCCTCCCTGCCAATGACCTTCATCTTGGTAAGGGGGCATACCTCTTCGTTGACTCAGATGGCTGACTCTTGAAGAAGCCGTGCAACGGGATTCACCTCAAGAGAGTATATGCATGATATAACCACTATGAGTCCCTTACAGTGTAGTTTTTTACCTTTCTTCTTTTTCAACATTTCTTCAAGAGTCAACTGTCTGAGTCAGTGAAGAGGTATGCCCCCCTACCGAGATGAAGGTCATTGGTAAGGTGGGATGACAAAATCTGGTCTTTTATGGGAAGAACCGATTCCATACTATGGTTTAAATGGAATGGGGTAAAACTGGAGGCAATCTTACAGATCTCTCCGTCATCGTGTAAGTGGTGCCGAGGTAGATCAGGTGGATCTTCCAAGATCGATGAGATGGAAGCACAACTGGTGCTAGAGATCATGTAAATGGTATTGGTTGTGGCTTTGGTGTCCTTGCCCCCAGTCTCTGTTGGAGAAAGAGGGGCAGGCCTAGAGATGGGAAGAGTCTTTAATTGACCCAGAGGTAGGTGCAACATCATCTCAATTGGATGGACATGAGTCAACACATCCTGGGGCCTTAGAGGTAGGGTAGGTGGTTTAAGGTACCATACAAGATCTCCTAGTGTGAAATCCTATAGACTGTGGGTTGCTAAGACAAAATTACTCATGATCCCAGATGGTAGGAAAAGGAAAAGGAAAAGGATCATGTTGAGTAGGAATGAACCCCATTGTTTCCCTCGTAACTGAGGTTGTGGCTGTGGCTGGGGAAACAACGAAAGAGACAGGTCTGATGGACCATCAGTGAAGGTGGAGACAAGAGGTTTTGTAGAACTGGACATCATGTAAATGGACATGGTGTCTGAATAAGGAGGTGGGGGGTGAACTTCTTCGATCAAAGTGATCTCAGATTCAAGGGAATGTTGTCAGAGGTTGGCTAAAGCCATTCAGAACTTGGGCAAGTCTTGGCAGTGGTGAGAATAGTGTCCATATAATCTGCAAAGGGTGCAAGCATGGTTTGTTCTTAATGAATTGTTTCTCACTATTGGCACGCTTGGAAGTTCAACCACAGGGAGGTTTTCTGTTGTATCCATGGCATCCAAATGCACGTGGATTATGGGAATCTCAGGGTAGTTTTGAGTTGGATGGCCTTGTTCTTTATAGATGATGCAAGGCAGAATCTGTTGAGGTTCAGAGGTAGCTTTCAGGTTCTTGCCCTTGTCCCTTTTTGGGTGGGGTGGTGCGGGTGCGGGTGTAGTGGTTGGTTTTTTTGGGTCAGGTGGAGGATGAGATTCGACCGTAATAGGTTGCACAGGGGTTAAGACTACCTGGGGAATTGGTGGTTGAGCCGGTGGATCCAAGTACTACATGATAATTCCTAATGTAAAATTGGGTAAGTTTAAGGTATCCATTACTGGCTTTCTCATGACACCAGGAGGGGAAAGAGGAAGGGAATTGTGTGGACTAGGGAGGAGCCCAGATAACTCCTTGATGGTTGTATGTGGGGATGAGGTTGTGGTTGCAGCTACATGTAATGCTACGGATGTGGATCATGTTGTGACTATTGTTGATGTTGCAGCTGCGGACGGTGTTGTGGTTGCGATTGGGGCTACAAATGTGGTTGTTGTTTGGGTGCAGCGGTGCTAGATGAGATCATGCATAAATCCGAAGTTTCATTAGGTGTCAGTGGTGGTGTCACTAAGGGGAAACAAGCCATCATGGTGGTATTGGAAAACAACCCAGGGCCCACATTCAACAATGGGGAGACGGGTATGTTTTCAACCATGGTGTTAACCGTAGGGATAATATTGGCATGTTTGGTCATCCCTTGCAGATCAATGGTGTTGATCATAGGTATAACATTGGTGGGTGCCGTTAGCCCTTGCAGATCGTGATAAGTTAGTTGGGTCAACCGTCATGATTTTCCCTTCGTGGGGGAACATCATGAGACGAAAGACAATTGATGCTATGGCTCTCATGGCGTACATATAACTTCTTCCAAGGAGAAGATTATAGTCCAATTGAGGCTTGACAACCTCTATGTCAACCAGAACTGTCTTCTCGGCTAATGTGATGGGGACGTCGGGGAGGATTCCTTGGGATTTAGTGGGATGGCCATCATAAGCCCACAGAATTATGGAGGATGGTTGCAGAATTGGGGATCCAAGTTTTTCCCAGACTAGGGTAGACATAACGCACATGGATTCTCCCTCATCCACTATGCACTGGTACACGACCAAATTCTAGATAGACACAGGGATTTGAAAGGAAATGGTTGATGGAATTTGTGGTTCTCCATTCTCCATGTTGAATGTGATCAACTTGGAGTCAGAGGGGTCCATAGTGCCGAGGGCGACTAGTCAGGATTTCCACTACGTTGGGAAAGTTTTGAGTACCTCAAGAGCAGACATGGTGGTAGGTGTTTGGGCCAAATCATCCACTATGCTATAGCTGACAGCAGCTCTAGCTATGGCGTTGTTAGCAACCTGACATATGGGGGGCATGGAAAAGGGGGTAAATAAAGAGGTACATTGGTTGTTTTAGATGTAGATGCCATTGATGTGTCATGAGCGAGTTCGGTGTTGGTTCCGTGCTCATTTGATCTGGTTTGTAGATTGACCTATTCAGTCATCATAGCTAGCAGGTGGTGGACACCTATTTCTACTGCAGGAGGTGCCCCCAGAGCATTGGGATTGGGTTGGTGAGGGGGTGTGGTTGCCACCAATATTTGGACTAGTAATGGGTTTTGGAACACCATAGGAGGAGGTCCTTGTGGTGGTGGGTTATGTTGGGCTTGGTCCATTGTATTGGTGGAATGTTGAACCTCATTTCTAATGGCCTATTTATCATGACCCATGAAGGGACACTCAAATGTGTAGTGCTTGTAGACCTCACATAGTGTGTACGGTTGGTTTGTCCACAATAGAGAATTGTGTCTTGGTGCATTTGGTCGTTGAGGATTTTGGGCTGGCTGGTTTGCCGTGGCATTGTTGGGAGGATTTGGTTGTTGACCACCTCCCTATGGTTGATTGTTGCCTTGGTTCAAGGGTTGGTTATTCCTGGCTTGCCCTTGTTGGTTATTGGGGGTTGGCTGGTTGGGAGAGGGCTCAAGCACTAGTAAACTGAACGGACATGTCATGAATGAGGTAGTCTAGTTTCTATTATTCTAGGGCTATTTTACCTAGAGGTCCTGCTCGGTAGTGGGATTCTCTTACCCTATATTGTTCTTCCATTTTGTATTGTCTAATGGGGATTTTATTACCCCACTGAGGATACAATTTATGAGTGGCTTCCATCTTGTAGTTAGTATTTTTCTTGCACTCATACCCCAAAGGTTAGTGAGTCATTTTTATTTTATAGGTAGTGTTGCTTGTTAGCTTTCTGGCCATATTATTGTAGACTCTCCTTACTGTGACCCACTATCGCAGTTTATTTTTAGAGATTGTTGTTGGCCTTTGAGCCACCATTTCATATGCTCTCCTTCTACACACTCGATTATTGTTGGGCTTTTGATCCTGCGATTGATACTCTTGAATTTCCATTCATTACACAACACTCCATCATGCCGTCATAGCTCCACCACTCTACTCACATGGGATTAGGGGGCACACCCCCCAGTTTGGTTCCTTGAACCATCACCGTTGGATCCATATTCGACATCATTCACCACCTTTGGAGACACACACAGCCTCTGAGTCAAATTCAGATTCATATCATTCCGAACCCACCTTGTTAATTGCATAATCTAGCCCTATTGCTTATGCAAATCCTGATCCATTTCAAGGGTTATTGTTAATAGTGGACTTACGTCCATTCCACCTATCATCACAGGTATCCCTTACACTAGGCCTATAGGACTTAATCCTAGTGGGCCCCTTATCATTGCACACACTATTTTTGGTTCACTACCCACTAGTGGTGGTCCCATTCCAACCAATTTTGTCACTACCATTCCACCATTTATACCTGGGGGAAGTGGCCCTTCTACGTTGGTTCCAACTATTCCTACCATACCAATGACTTTTCCTACTATCATAAATCAACCTTATCAACCCTCATTCATGCATGGGAACTACGTTCTTGTTTCCACCAACACCATTTTTGTTCCTTTCCAAGCTAGTCTCGATTCTAGCCTACCTTTTATGGCTAGTATCAGGCTTCCCCAAGACATCCCTAAGTTTGAGGGTAAGGTGGGGGACAATCCTTAACATCACATTATGTCATTCCACCTATGGTGTTCATCTAACAACATAGTGGATGATTCCATCTAGTTGAGTTTGTTCCAGTGCACACTCACTAGTGCTATGACCAAGTGGCACATCGAACTGCCTCATGCTACCTACCCTAACTTATCCTCATTAGCTTCAGTGTTCCTTCAATACTTATAGTTACCCATCCGATATGATGAGGGAGTGGATATCTTATTATCCTATTGACATAACACAAATACCCATATCTAAGATCATATCCATGAATGGTGTCATCACTGCAGCTTGTGTACGATCCAGTTAGAAGATAAGATATTCCTAGATTGGTTTCTCAAAACAATGTTCTCCCCATAGCAAAGGCTGTCTCATCTGAGTGCTCATGAAATGAAGAAGAATCCATCCTTAAGGATCAGCAGTTCGATATGATACATGCCCAATCTGGTTACTTGTACACCATTATACCTGATGCTCCCAATACCGACACCTCACATCGAGATATTGTTGATGTATTTGTAAATTTAGAATGTATTCACTTGTATAGTCCCCGATGTTCCTATCGGGCAAATCAGTAATATAAACAAGTCATGTAAATTTATAAAGGTTAACCCTCCTAGTTTATCAGGGGTTAAAGTCCCCATAGTTTCGGGGTACTAGGGTTATTAGACTCTCCTAGAGAAGTCAGCCCTTGTAAGTTATTGTCAAGTCCAGAATTAGTATAAATAGAGAATGAGACTCTTTATTTATCACACAGTCACTCACACTCAGTTGTAGCGCATGAGTGAGAGAGAACAAGCTGGGATAAGAGAGAGAACAACTGTTGGAGATCATCTTATTGTATTTGGGTTTTACTACTGCCATTGGTGCTTATTCTATCTCTGAGGAAGTTGCAGGGTTTTCTCTTTTATGGTTTCCCCGAGAAAAATATTTTTGTCCATTGTCTCTTGTGATTGATTGTTGTGCATGTTATTCTCTCAGATAAAATCCTAATATGATATTATCTAATTGATAAAAATATAACATGGTATCAGAGCTAACCTGAGAACAAGACATTGTGCAGTTGTAGAAGCTAGGGCTTCTTACTTTTTGGGTCTCTCTCCACAATCTGTCAAGAAAAGGAAGCTAAGATAAACCTCCTTTGAAGGGTGCATCTTTTTGTCGAAGCAGAATTTGATTCTAAGCACTTTTANCTACATTGGGAAATTAGGGATTTTCACTGAAGAGGAATTTTTGAGTGAGCCCAGGATAGGATTGCTCTCCTCCTAAAAATCGCATTTTAAAGACAAAAATCGAGGTTTTTGGTTGGGTAGAACTACGGGAAAGTGAAATCCTAATCTGTCCTAGAACCAGAAAACCAACACTGCAGAAGATCAACTCCAAATCCAAGTTTCAGCTTCTCAAACTAGTAAGATCTAAATCTTTTGTATTTCAATTTGAGTTTCTTAGTTAAGATTTCTCATCACACCAATCTTGATGAAAATATTGGGTGAGTTGATAAATTTTGAGCATGGAAGTATAGGATCTCCCTAGTTCTTGAAGAAAATGAATTGGACTCCTACATCAGTGGAGACATCCTAGTTCCAGAGGGAGATGAGGATAAGGCCTTACACAAAAGAAAATTGGTCATGGCTAAGAGGATTATTGCTGATTCAATCAAGGATCACCTCATACAACAGGTGTCCTCCCTAAAGACACCTAAAGAAATGTTTGATGCCTTGACCAAGCTATTTGAAGGGGAGAACATTAGTCAGAAGATGAATTTGAGGAACCAATTAAAGAATGTAAAGATCTAGAATGAAGAGACCATACAATCATACTTCACAAGGGTCTCTCAAATCAAGGAACAACTTGAAGCAGTGAATGAAGAAGTAGAGAATGCAAAAATTGTGATGACCACCTTGAATGGTCTCCCTAGGTCATGGGATTCTTTCATCAAACGAATTTGTACCAGAAAGAATCTAATCAAGTTTAGTAGGTTGTGGGAAGAATTCTCACAAGAAGATGCTCGAATAGTAGCTTGAGAAGAAAAAATGGGAAATGAATATCAAGCTCTCATAGTACACTCCAAGAAAAGCAGAAGGGACAATCATCATCACCAAGGTAAGAATTCTCACCATAAAGATAACTCTGTAAGATCAAGCAAGGATCTATCCAAAATCATATGCTATACATCTAATGAAAGAAGACACTTTGCTAGAAATTTTCCTATGAATAAGAATGGTTCTCAAAATAAGATATCATGCTCACATTGCAGAGGATGATGATCCTCCTAGGAAGAGAGTCAAACAACAAAGTGAAGAATCTTCAAGTGATGAAGAATATGTTCTAATCTCTACTCTCATGGGAACTGTCACACATGGAAGCAAAGATTGGCTTATTGAAAGTGGGGCTTCCAAGCACATGCCGGGATTCAAGGAATCTTTTGTGAAACTATCCAAACATAATTCACCTAACAAGGTAAAACTTGGGTATGACTACCAATGTCCCATAAAAGGTAGTGGTGAATCCTCCTACAAGCTAGACTCTGGAAAGTCTATGAAGATGAAGGATGTCTTGTTTGTACTAGGACTAAAGAAGAATCTCCTCTCCATATCCGCATTGGATGCAAAATGAATAATGGTTTAATTGGTAGATGGCCAAGTCCTTATGTGGCCAAAGGGAAAGACTATAGATGATGTAGTAGTGATTGGGGAGGAAAAAGGAGAATTATACAAACTGAAGGGCCAACTAGAACAAGCTTTGGTCCATGACATAGTAGAGCCAAATGAACTTTGGCATAGATGGCTTGTACATGTGCACTATAGGGAACTACCACTCGCAAGCAAAGCTATTGAAGGACTTCTAGAAACGTAGGCAAAACATGAAGGAGTTTGCAAATGATATGCGAAAGGAAAGAACACAAAGAAGACATTTTCAAGTAGTGAAAGCAAGGAAAAATGAATCTTGGAAATCATTCACTCCGATGTATGCAGTCCGATGTCATCCAACTCATTAAGCGGGTATGTATACTATGTTTATTTCATTGATTATTTTTCTACGAAGACATGAATATACTTCATGAAAAACAAGGATGAAGTATTCAACAAGTTCAAAGGGTTCAAGGCCTTGATCAAGAATCACACAGAAAAGAAAATCAAGACCTTTCGATCAGATAATGGAGCATAATTCACATCAAATGATTTCAATAAACTATGTAGAGATTCAAGGATTAAGAAAGAGTTAACCACTCCATATAATCGACAATAGAATGGGGTTGCAGAAAGGAATAATAGAATGATTATGGAAGCTTCAAGAAAAATGATTCATGCTCAAGATATTCATATCCATCTATGGGCAGAATATTCTAGAACAGTTGTGTATGTACAGAACCATACTCTGCATAAAGTACTCGAGAAGAAGACACATGAAGAATTATTCTTCAGCAGGAAACTAGAAGTCAGTCATCTCAGAATATTTGGCTGTCCAATGTACATACACATTCCGAAAGAAAAGAGGACAAAGTTAGATCCTTCAGGGAAGAAGGGTATATTTGTGGGATATAGTGAAAGCTTGAAGGCTTGCAGAATATACTTCCCAAGATTCAAGATTATTGACATCATCATGGACATAACATTTGATGAATATTCAGCATACAAAAAATCCAGAACGAGACCTGCTGAAGACCCTGAAGAAACAAAAGTACCCAGAATACAATATACAACTATTAATGATGCAACTCAAGAAGGATATCAAGAAATAGAACAACCCCAGGAACCTGTAGATCCACCCCAAGAGAAGCACCATCACAAAAGGAAACCTGCATGGGTACGAGAGGCTATCCAAGGTGAAAAAAGATATGGGGCTCTAGAAGAAATACACAGAGAAAGGAAAAGAACTAGGTCCTTCCCCGGCTATGTAGCCCTATTGTGTGACTTCATTGATAAATAACGTTCCAATTATAAAGAAGCAACATAGATAAAAGAATGGAAGGATGCTATGATCGAGGAGTACCAGTCGATCATGAAGAATGATGTATGGGATGTTGTCCCAAGACCAAAGGGGAATTCTATTGTGACTTCCAAGTGAAGCTACAAGATTAATCATGCTGCAGATGGTAGCATAGAGAAATATAAAGCAAGATTTGTGGTTCGTGGATTCTCCCAGAAAGAAGGGATAGATTATGAAGAGACTTTTTCACCTGTAGCCATATACACTTCCATCAGATCGATACTTTCTCTGGTTGTATTAATGAAATGGAAGATACACCAAATGGATGTCAAGTCTGCTTTCTTGAATGGTGTAGTGGAAGAGGAAGTGTATGTGGAGTAGCCACTTGGTTTTGAGACACATGACAGAGAGACTCATGTGTGTAAATTGAAGAAAGCCTTGTATGATTTGAAACAAACACCCAACACATGGTATGATAGAATTGATGGCTTCCTATCCAATTTGGGATTTACCAAGAGTAAAGAAGATTCCAACCTTTACTACAAGGTTGAAGAAGGGATCCCAGTGATACTCCTACTATATGTAGATGACGTGTTTGTAACGGGTGTAGATGGGTTGATTGCTGATACAAAGAGGAAGCTTGCTACTGAGTTTGAGATGAAGGACTTGGGTATGATGCACTAATTTCTAGGCATGGAGGTGTGGAATAATACAGATGGGATATCCTTGGGACAAGGGAAGTATGCAGTAGAGATCCTAAAGAGATTCGAGATGATGGAATGCAAGGCCATGACCACACCTATGGCATCGAACCTGAATCTATTGAGTGATGCTTCATCAGAGTCGGTTGATGCTATGATGTATCATCAGATGATTGGGTCCTTGATGTACCTAAAGAATACGAGGCCCAATATTTTCTTTGTTGTGAACACATTGACCCAGTTCCTAATAGATCCTAAACATGTTCACTTGATTGGTGCAAAGCATATTCTGAGGTACCTAAAGAGTATAATTGATTATGCGATCAAGTATAAGGTGAATCAGAAGATTAACCTAGAAGGTTATGTTGATTCAGATTGGGTAGGTAGTGCTATTGATAGGAAGAGAACTTTGAGGTTCTACTTCAGTATGGGATTAGGTGTGATCTCTTGGTTTAGTAGGAAGCAATCCTACATGGCACTAAATATAGCCAAAGAAGAGTATGTCGTAGCTTGTTTGGCTAGTTGTGAGGCAGTTTGGCTAAACAAGCTACTGTATGATTTGTTTGATCTCCAGTCAGATGCTACTTGTATATATTGTGAAAACCAAAGCTTTGTGAAGTTGTCTAAGAACCTGGTGTTCCATGAAAATTCGAAGCATATCAAGATCAAATATCACTATATTAGGGATATGGTGCATAGAGGAGTAGTGAAGCTCCAGTATATTGCGATGAATGAACTGATTGCTGATGTGTTGACCAAGCCATTAGCCAATGTGAAGTTTGAGTACTTCAAGGAGAAGCTTGGTGTTCTCCAGATCAAGGTTCCCTCCAAAGGGAAGTGATGATTCCATGAGCCCTTCTGACATGGAATTAGGATTGGTTCTTGCCATGGTCATATGTAAGTGTAGAGACCTTCTGACATGAATGTTGGATTGGATCCTCTCATGGTTAGATGTAAGTGAAGAGCCCTTCTGACATGAATGTTGAATTGGTTCCTCTCATGGTCAGATGTAAGTGCAGAGCCCTTCTGACATGAATGTTGGATTGGTTCCTCTCATGTTTAGAAGTAAGTGTAGAACCCTTCTGACATGAATGCTGGATTGGTTCCTCTCATAGTTAGATGTAAGTACAGAACCCTTCTGACATGAATGCTAGATTGGTTCCTCTCATGGTTAGATGTTAGTGTAGAGCCATTATGACATGAATGCTATATTGGTTCCTCTCATGGTTAGATGCAAGTGCAGATCTTTTCTGACATGAATGTTGGATGCATTTCTGTCATGCTCAAATGTGAGTGCAGGGACTTTCTGACATGGATGTAGGATGTGTTCCTCCCATGGTCAGATGTGAGTGTTGGGTGTGCCTTTCTTACATGGATGTTGGATGTGTTCCTCCCATGCTCATATGTAAGTGTTTGGAAAGCATTTCTGACATTGATGTTGTATTTTCCCCCCCCATGGTTAGATATAAGTGTTGAAGAAGATGAATACCTACATGGAGGATAGGCCTACAACCAACATGAAAAAGGGATAGACCTTTAGAACTTCTTGTGATGAGTAGAATTGAGAGATAGCACTAGTTGATCGAGATAGCAGAAGCAGTGATGATGATGATGATCCAGTGATGATCCAGCTTTGATGATGATCCAGTGATGATACAGCTTTGATGATGATCTAGTGATGATCCAGTTTTGATGATGATCCATAGAGGAAGACTTGTGCTGATGTATTGTGTCAAGAGAATACCTTCCTAGTTAAGAGGGAGTGTTGATGTATTTGTAACTTCAGAATGTATTCACTTGTATAGTCCCCAATGTTCCTATTGGGAGAATCAGTAATGTAAACAATTCATGTAAATTCATAGAGGTTAACCCTCCTAGTTGATCAGGGGTCAAAATCCCCACAGTTTCAGGGAACTAGGGTTATTAGACTCTTCTAGAGAAGTCAACCCTGGTAAGTTATTGTCAAGTCAAGAATTAATATAAATAGAGAGTGAGCCTCTCTATTTATCACACAGTCACTCACACTCAGTTGTAATGCATGATTAAGAGAGAAGAAGATGGGATAAGAGAGAGAAAAACTGTTGCATATCATCTTACCGTCTTTTGGTTTTACTGCTACCATTAGTGCTTATTCTATCTCTGAGGAAGTTGTGGGGTTTTATCCTTTATGGTTTCCCCAAGGAAAATATTTTTTTCCATTGTATCTTGTGATTGATTTTTTTGCATGCTATTCTCTCAGATAAGATCCTAAGGTAATACTATCTAATTGATAAAAATATAATAGATACGCTGGGGGCATCCCATGTTGCTGATGGAGTCATCAAATCTATTACCCAGCATCCTCATTACTATTCAGCCTCTCCCATGATGCCACCACATATTGGTAACACCCATAGTGTTTCCAAATTAGGTTATGCCCCTGATTATTTGCGCATAATGGCTCAGTCTGGAGCCATCCCTTCCTTTGCACCTTCTACACCAACTCCTCACGTTCATTGGCTGACTTGTTTGGCACACTCATGTACTGTCTAAATGGCCATCTTTGCATCCCCACAAGCTACTCTGGTATATTATGCACCACCTGTGCAACCCACTTTGGCTTCAGCCTCTACTCCTCCTATTTTTATGAGACAGGTCTATGCATAGTAGAACCTCTCTAACCAACCTGCCCCCAATAACCAATAAGGGAATGGAAAGAACAAGAGAGGTAGGAATGAAGGCAACACCTAATCCCAAGGAGATGTCTAGTAGGATAACCCTCTGAATAATAATGGTGTTGAACCCCCTGCACAGAATCCCATGCATCCCGCTTGATCTGGGAAGAACCCACAGTTACAGACTAACCATCCGTGTGCTATCTGTAACACTTACGGACATTACACATTATTTTTATCACTTGATTCATGTAAAACAAATACTCCAAAATTATCATCAATGTGATCCCAACATGGCTTCCCTGGCTCTGCCAAACCCAACACCACCAAGTCCTCCACCTATGGTGCTTCAAAACCCCCAACAACACTAAGGAATGGTTGTAACACAACTCTTGGAACCACAATCTCCCACGACCACTATTTTGGTCCAACCTAATGGTGTTGGTGTCCATCACCTCATGACATTATCATCTGATGCCAACCTAGAGACTCAACGTAACCAATATGGTTCCACCATGGAAATTGTTGACCCATTAGCAATGTCTCCCTCCGCCAGTCTTGACATGTCTTTTTCATTTATGAGACCCCCTACAGACGTGACTACCAAACTCCTACAGTTCCCTATTTTCCACATCGCAAAAAATGCANTCTACCTCCGCCAGTCTTGACATGTCTTTTTCATTTATGAGACCCCCTACAGACGTGACTACCAAACTCCTACAGTTCCCTATTTTCCACATCGCAAAAAATGCAACCGCTAAAGATGAACTTAACTACAATATTGTTGCCGACTTGACTCAGTCCCCCACTTCCATGTATGCTCTAGAAGTGCTCAAAACTTTTTCTTCACAATGTAAAGCGCTGTTTTCTGTGCTAGGTGCCATAGATCCCTAGGATTCTAGGTTGATCACTTTCGACCTGGATCAAGGAGAACCAAGGATGCCATCATCTGTCACCTTCCAAGTTTTGGTTACAATTCAGAATTTGGTGATCCATCGATGCATCATTAATGAGGGGGCCTCCACCTATGTTATGTCAACCTTTTTTTTGGTAGAAAATTGGATCTCCCACCATTCAAATTTCCGCCACCGCTCTTCGTTCCTATGATGGCCACTCTGCTCAGCCCCAGGGCGTTCTCACGAATTTCCATGTTGCGTTATCTGACAAAGCAATGATGATCAACATTGAGGTTGTTAATGCCCAACTTGATTACAACCTTTTCCTAGGATGTAGTTACATGTATGCAATGCGATTCGTTGCCTATATCATATTTCTACTCTTGATGTTCCCTCATGATGGGAATATCGTGACGGTCAACCAGCTGATGTACTATGATCTGAAGGGGCTGACCACACTAGAAAACATCCTTCCCACTATTGACACTACCATCGAAAACGTGTCCATTCCATCCTCTTATGTCATTGGCCTAGGCTTGTTTTCTAGCGCTCCCATTATGGGAACCTTTTTTTCCTATCCACCTCCACCTTCATCGACTAATATGTCGAATTTTCACACTATCACTTCTGATAATGTTCTGACCTCCTCACAAAATCAGTCGCAACCCCAACTACGATCCTCCAAGAATTATTGGGGTTCATTCTTGGTCTACATGATTCCCTTCCTTTTTCCACCTTCTGGCATTGTGAGCAATCCTATCATCGCTAATCTCCACTTTTCTAATTTTACATTGGGAATTCTTTTGTGGTACCTTGAGACACCTACTCCACCTTGACCCCCTAGGCCATGTTGACTCCCATCCAACCTATTGAGATGATGTTGACTCCCATCCAACCTGTTCTGACGATGTTGACTCCCATCCAACCTATTGAGACGATGTCACACCCACCTCGTGCTCCGCCAAAGTCTACCACTGTCTCTACTCCTGCCCCTCCTCCTCCAAAGAAGGCTCGGGGCAAGGATACCAAAGTTGTGATAGAATCATGTCTGGCTCGTAATTGTTTTTTGTGTGATTTCTAAGGCCATGAGAGACAAAACTGTCCCAATTTACCTCTCCTTTGCAGTCACATGGACACTATAGTTGAGACCGATGATGCCCCAGTGGTTATTGTCCCAGATCCACTAGTGGTTAAGAACAAGTCATTGCAAACGAACCATCCTTGTGCAGTTTGTAGCCTTCTAGCCATTTCCAAAACTTTCCTAAGTATCAATCGCTCCTTAGTGACCTTTGCATGCATTCTCATGATTCCAACGTTACTATCCTTGAGGATATTCACCCTTCGGTTTCTTTCTCAGACACAACCAACGTAATTTACACAATCTATACTCCTAGTAGTCCTTTCCCATCCTCAACTGTGGAAGACCCCCCTGATCTATTCTGGCACCACTTTCATGATGACGGAGAGATATCTAAAACCACAACCATTTTTACCTCATTTCATCTAGTCCATGGTGTGGAGACGGTTCTTCCCATTGAATTCCAGATTCCATCACTCCTCCTTGCCATTGATCTACTCTCTAATACTTCACCATTATAACAATTCCTACTTATTCTTAAATAGACTAATGAGGACCGTCGTTCTACTCTCCAAATTATTGAAGCAGCTAAGAATTGGTCGAAGTCCCATTATGAATCCCACGTCCACCTTTGTAGCTTCACGATGGATACCTTATCCTCGTCTATGATCAAGCAAATGATAAGTTAGGAAAAGGGAATTTCGATTCCATGTGGTACGTACCATATGTCATTCATCGATGTCTCAGCAAGGGGGAATATATCCTTGTTGACTTTGATGACCACCTCTTGAAGAATCCCTGCAATGGGCTCTACCTCAAGAGGTTCTATGCCTGAAGTCACCCACAATGAGTACACTTGTGTAATAGTTTATTTTTTTGTTTTTCACCATTCCTGTCATGAGTCCCACAGTTTGTTTCCTTGTTTTTTCCAGATGGATCCTACTTGACCTTGCAACGTTGGTTTCGCTGACGGACCAAGTAGATGGTATCCTAATCACGGCTTGGCTACATGGGTCATTAATTCCTCATCACATGAGTTGATCCATATCGACAAATGTGTGTTGGTATTTCTACCAACAACTAGGCTAAGTATGATGGTGTCATTGGTCTCCTGACTGGTGCCCTCCACTTCAGTGTTCATCACCTTGATTTCTTCCTAGACTCCCAGCTTCTTGTCTCCCAGTTGAATAACTACTACCAGGTATGTGATCCTTTCCTCTTTAGAAATTTTCTACACACTAGACACTTGGTTAGACATTTTTAATCCATTTCATTCATGCATGTTCCTAGAAGTCTTAATAGTCTAGTATACCAAATGTCTAATGTTGTTCTAGAGTGGCGCATCAATCATCGCATATAGGAAAAAAATGCGTCATGCATTATCATATAGTCATGCATACATATGTCATATACATCATATAGGCATCATCATCATCATACAAAGAGACTCATAAAAAATTAATAAAAATCAATAAAAAGTGCGTCCACGTGCATATATATATCATGTCTTAATGTTCAGTACAAATTGAGAAGCTCCATAAGCATTCTTGGCTAATAATACACATGGTAAAAAAATCCCCATGCACCATTGCATTGGGGGGAATCTTCACTAGATACTAGTTAGAGTCATCCTCCTTGTACTCTATCTCCTCCTTAGTGTCCTCCTCCTCCTCATTGGAGTCCTCCTCCTCCTCCACCAATGCATCACCCTATGTCACCACTCTGACATACTCCGCAGCGACTGTGATCCTCCTCATCAGGGGGATCCACTCTATAGGATCCCTGTAACACATGGTGATCAAGTCATTGTCGAGATTTTACCACCCATCATTGGTTACCACCTCAAGTAAGAGCTCAACATCGATTCATAGTGAGTCTAGTGCACTCTGGAGCCTCCTATGCCCGTGAGCAGGTGGATCCAAACCCTCCACTATGTCCCTATGCCTCTGATAACCTGTTGAAGGATGTGGCCCAAGGTCTACACATGCACATAGTATGTCATCAGTATCTATCACACACATGAACTGGATACCACTAAGCTAGTAAATATATATGAATGCATTCATAAAAAAAATCATGTATACATACCGTTGGGTCCCCAGGCCTGGTCGGGTGTCGATGCATCTTTGGGTCTCCCCAGTAATCCATCCCAGCATATATATAGTCCTCTATAAGTACTGGTAGCTACTGCCACTGTGTAAAGATCTCCTGGGTGAAAAACAATCCACCAAGCTACCTCCCTCCCTAATCATCATCTCACTCCACCTCCTCATGCGAGGCTCACAAGGTCCTCCCTCATGCACTACTAGATGTCATCGTAGTGTAGGAAGTCTCTCAAATAAGAATGCACAGAAGAACAAGGGGAAAGATAAATCCCCTCCCACTAAACTAGCATGATTCAGTCCATACTGAACCCAAGTCAGGTACATCTGGGCCCACCCAAAGTAAGTGCCACCCAGCACATGCTCCACCATCTAGAGCTAACTTCTTGAGATCATGTGTAGTCCCTACGATCCCAATATACAGAACACCATCCTTGTTATTTCTCGAGTTTGAAGACTCTCAATGTCACACACCAGTATGTATGAAGAGTGCACCGATGCTGAGGCATAGCAATGCCGATCGCAGAGGTCATCCAATGACACCTATTACAGCTGATTTTACCACACATGGTTGATCACACTTTTATGGCCTTCCCTTTCCCTCTGCAGACTCTTTGGACCCCATGGACTATATTTTTACCTTTTATGTTTCCAAGATCATCCCTAAAAACACCCATTATTTTCTGTATGTGACTTTTAATCCCTTTCTCGCTTATATACGTGGATATTACCCTTAAACCCACGTACATCGGGATGTGTGCAAAAGGATAAGTATTTTTGGAGTTTTCCTTAATGTGGATCCAAGTCACTTGTCTCTTGGCCTTCCATATGCCTTGAGATTGCTCGGATTTGACCTTCCATTACCCCATTGAAGCACTATATAAGGAACCCTTTGGATACATTGAAGAGGAGGAATTGAAGAGCAAGAAAACTATAGTATATTGTTGTTGTAGCTTGTTTATACTTGAGTCTGCATCCCTTTGTCCCTTTGATATTTGTTTTCTTCCCAAGATTTCCTTGTCTTGTGATGTCACGTCCCCATGCCTCCGACCGACGAAGAGGACGCGATCACCATGGTGTTAACCATGCGGGCTAAGAGCCCATGAACATTTGCATGAACAAAATTTGCATAAACAGAATGCTACAGGGAATGCCTTAAGGTAAAACATGCACAAATGCCATTGTTTATCATACACAGCTATCATTATTTATCATGTACAACGGAATCAACATGCATTCACACAAGCATTCACTCAACATGTTCATTACATTCATTAACATAAATTATGGTTGCAGAAGTAAAAATGGGAAAGATCACTTATCTTATAAGAACTCATTCCACAGCCAGCTACGTCGCTGCAATGTTCCACCCAACCATAGGCTAGCATGCTCCTTAATCTCTCAGCAACGCTGCCACCCCTGAGCTGGGCATGATTCTCCAAGGAATAAGGAAACAAGTAGGCTTACACATAGCTAGGGATACACAAAACACATCCAAGCCAACACAGTTGGGTTTATAAGGCCATCCAAGAGTTGGGAAAGGCTAAATGCTAAGATGGTGAGCTCATTACAGAGCCAAGGACACCCACAATAGAAATAGCCTGATCTCTAAGACACCCACCACACCCAACACAAGGAATCAGTCCCTTCTCTGCTACACAGTCCCTCAGGCCCTGCATTCCCTTCCATTTCTATTCAGGGGTGATGGAGAAGAAGGCCAGCCCTCTAGATCTATCTGCGTGGTTTCCAGCCACTAGGTTTATCAAGCAAACCAAGCCCCCATCCCTGCTCCCAATACAGTCTGAAGACCAACTATTGCACTCATGCAATCATTTAGCGGTCACAAATTAAACAGGGAAGACAATTTCAAACCATCTACAACAATTCCCAAAACGTAGCAGCAACGCAGCTCACAGCTTGGGGAAATTAACAGTCCCCGAAATGCATCAGTGGATGCGGCTCACAAAATGGGAAAACAACAACTTGTCCTTGGGAAATGCAGTCACCGGGAAGACACACATAGACCACGCTGAGGATGAAATTACAGTCTCCCAGCCTGTGCGTGAGTGAATCAACAACATAGGACCCACAGATTAGTCCGTGAGGGAAAGATACAACCAAACCATCCGTCGATCCGCAAAGGAAAAACTATGTGGGTAAAACCAGGAAAATACTGTGCATGAGTGTTCAGCACAGGTGTGGAGAGGATAATGTGTCCACGGGAGTGAAACCAGGTAAATCCGGTGCATGGGGGTGAACAGACAATCGTGAGGCCTACGTAGTGGAGAGTGCGTGAATTTTTTTCCTGCCATAGTGAAGTCAAACGTGGATGGAGTGTGTGTGGAGGCAAGGACTGACAGTCCTATCACCCCACTCCCAAAACAATTAACTACCTCAACCACCACCAGCCCTTCTTCAATGGAGGTGGTTGGGTAAACAAAGAAAGGTGACACATGGATTTTTACCCCATTGGCCAAGGTTTGACAAATTCCCCCACATCATTATCCTTGTGAAAATCATGCCCCTTTCTCATTTTAGTTGTCATGATCATAGCTGGTCGGGTTCATTTAATTAATTATAGATGCGTATTTACATGATGACCAACATAGTATCCGCATGCCCTGATATACCATCGGTGACAATTTAAATCCAAAACATAGCATAACCGATCAACAGTGGGGCCTTGGCCTTTAGCTCCACACCATGATCATTTACAATATATACATCATCATATACATCTAATGCAACGGGGTCAAAACCGGGGTGTTACATGTGAGCTTGCTATTGATAGATGGAGGATTGAGGTGGTGGAGGCCCAGGTGGAGGACTCAGTTTCTACGATTAGCAGATGTGTCGAAAGAGGTTGTCACTTATGTAATATCTAATTTTATTAATATAAATATATTTTCTAGTCCAATGATGTGCATTTAAATGAATATTGAATCCATGGATGCGTTTAATTGCTTATGCATTATTGATTATATATTCTAGAGTAGGCCTAACATTATATTATATAGCATGCTTTCCTTGTTTACTATTGTTGAGAGTGAATTGCTAAAGCAAGTGGGAATGGAAAAAGTTCAACGGGGATCTACTTCAACCATCCAGAATAAGGAATGTTTCAAGATCCTTTAGTGCTATATGTTGTATTTCTCTTGCATGTTGGGAAGGGATTGATTTCTACGGTTTCTTTGTCTGTTGTGGTACACCCCAAGCCATAGGAAGTTTTCTCCGTAACAGAATTGACGACTCCGCTAGGGACATTCCTTGTTTTTATTTGGGGTTTGGGGGCACAATGTGCTTGATATTATTGACTTTCTCTCTTTTTCTCCTAGTTTATGTGACATATTTTATAGTATGTTCATCCACTGAAACTCCCATTCATTGGTTTGGGCCTTGGCCTGCTTTTTACCACTATCTTCTCTGTATACACATGTTTTTGGCCAAAATTTGTGTACATACATGGATTTTTGACCAAAATTTGCATATACATGCAGGTTTTTGGCCAAAATTCACGTACATACGTAGTTGTTCTTTAAACAGACGCGTACATCCTCCCTTTTGGTTGAGTTTGATGTTGTGGGAAGTTGCTGGGTGGGTTGTGAGTGTGGCTGGGTATTCCTAGGTTCTTATGGTGTTTGTTGACTGCTTATTTTGTGACCAGAGACCACTTTATCATTATTTTTTCTTTGAATTAGTTGTAATCATGTATCTCCATTTTTCTTTTGCCATTAGTGCATTGCTCTTTTTGTCTCAGTGTCTTGCTGGGCTTGTGTCTTTTACTTGCTGCAGAGACTAGGAGTTTTAAAAGACTTTTATCACATTTTCATTCTTTTATATTGAAAATACAAAATAGTTTCACTCTTAGTTGCATCTTAAATATGGATTTGAGGAGGTACTTGCATTAGATTGCTTGGATGAGAATTGTATTTAGGATTTCAAATAGGAATGATTTCATTGACATTGAAGGAATATATATTTATGCATCTCATGTAGTGGCATACCTTGTTTTTCATTCTACAAGATTGCACTTGGAATTGCTTGTTAGGTGTGCACTTTTATTTCACTACTGATTCTTCATATCACTAGTTGCATGACCATTTCCTTTTGAGTAATTACAGCCAACTAAAATCAACGCTTAATAAAATGAATTACACTCTTTTCTTTTCTAGGGTGCATCAACAAGATTAGGTTTTAGGGTCTTGGAATAGTTCACTGTGATTTAATTATCCAAGACCACTAAACAAAACAAGTAGGTGTCTATCCATGTGATATAGTTAAATCCTTGATATAATTAGTGTTTCTCAGGACGTTCCTCTTACACGAGAGTTAAGAACGAGGAAGTGCACATGATTGTGATTGGGATGACCCTTGGTCACTTTTTGTGAGCAGCAGAGATATTTCCAGGATCCTATTTGTATCTAGGTACTCTGTTGAGTTTCATGCTTTGCTACTCTTCCCATACAGTGGATCCCTCCTACGACTGTCCCCCTGAGCATCGATTATACCAGGATGACCTTAGTTTCCTTACCTAGGTATCACAAGGGGTACTTGCAGAGGTTATTCTATAGGTGTCCTGGACAGGTGGAGGTCGAACAATACAGTCGCTTTATGCATTGAAGCCGAGGGCCACTATAATTGGTTACATACCTCTGCTTGTAGTGTATGGGAGTTTCAATCCTCTCCTAGGAGAGACATACCTACTGCATTCGGGAGCACACATATCCTCCCCTTGGTTTGTTTGTATTTTGGCTGTAGATTTTCTTAGGAGTGTGCTCTTTGTGTGCTAGTTGGCCTTTGGGATCGCGGTTACTTGAGTATGTTTATTCTCTCTTAAGTTTGGGTCCTTTTATTTTTAGGCATGCCTGGTATCTTGTCACCTGTCCTTGGTCCTATTTCTGACTTTGGTGTTGGACTTGGGGGGACTACAGCCCCTTACCTTGTTTATATATTTGGGAGTGCCCACATTCCACCCTCTACTCCATTTGTGTAGGATGTTGACTCCCTTCTCTCGGTCTTTACACTAGTGATCACCCTCATGGGGGTGGTAGTGGATGTGTGAATGTTGGGTCTATACCTCACTTTCCTTTTTATGTCCCATCTTTCACCACATTGTTTCCTTTAGGTGCAGTTGTCATGATCATTCCTCCCTTTATCATATAGTTTGGATTCTTTATTGAATATTTTGGGTTGTTTTGGACTTATATGGTTGTCATGTAGGGTCCACGTTTTGTACACTCTCTCCAAGGTTTTGACCCATTCATGCTTATCATAGGTATTGCGTCTAAAATAGCACATAGGTTAGGATATCACATCCGCTTGCACTTTTGCATAACCTTATGACCGTTTCATTTTAACCTTAGGTACGAACGCATTCCATCTTGTCACGAAACCTTCTTGTTGCTTTTAGAAGTGACATGTTGTGAATGGTAGAGATTTACCATACATGGGAACCCTAGTTAGATCTTGTTTTGCATTTGGCGCCCATGTTGACATTTCTCCTTTAGGGTGTGGGATTCCTTTGTATAGTACCACCATGATTTTTAGTAAGAGCTTCATACTCCTCTTGAACTTTATGTTGGCCTTTTCCTCGAGACTCCCTTGTATATGTCAAGTTGTAATTGCATTATCATGAGTTTTGCTTGCCTTAGTGAGCTTATGCCGGCTTCCTTAACTTTGATTATCATCCATATAGCCTAAGCTTGTCTCATTCCTAGCCAAGAAGGGCCTTTTATATATATTTTGCATCTTGATTCCCCATTTTTATCGGGAGGGGTCTTTCCCCTGAGTGTCGTTATCCTACACATGTTTCCTTGCATTGAGCATAGGTATGTTCCACTACTTGGAACTAGTTTGTTTACCCCTTGACACTCGTCTCCTCCTATATTTGTAACTATAAAGAAATTTTATTCCTTTTCAAGATTTTCAAGATATATGAAAAAGTCCAAAAAAATATCAAAAACCAAAAAACCGGACAGGAAAAGATGTTATCTTTGGTAGCAGTCGAGTAGTGTCACCTTCGAATAGAGCACTGTATATCACATCTGTTGGTTGGGTTAGTAGTTTGAATTTAGGAGTTGTACTCATTTGTCTGAGTTTATCTCCACTGACTAATTAAATTTTCAGTCCCTATGGAGCCTCTGTTGATGCCTATTGTGTCACAGAGATGTCCCATTTTTGTATATCGAGTCTATCTTCATGCTTTTAGTCACCATTCACCTTTATTCTCTTGTTCAAAGGAAGTTGAAGCTTGAGTAAGCCATTCCTCAGTTTTCTTGAATTTCCATGCCAGCCATTCCTAGTACTATTACTGGTTAATGCACATGTTTTTCGAGTCCTTCCACATTATATAGCATTGTTGAGCACCTCGTGTTGGTTGATGGGGGATTCCTTAATTCCCTCCTTCCAGCAGATTCCATCCCATCAACTTTAGATCATTTATCCTGGTATAGGAGTGTAGATTCATTTGAGTTCCTTGATACTTACATTCATCAGTGGTAGATTCTCTCACCATCGACAATTTTGGGAATACATCAATGTTCCTTGATCGATGGCTTCTTCCAATTGTTAGACCTCAACACATTTATTCTCACTTGTTAGATTTCACTCTAGTACCTTGATTACCATTTTCATTATCAGTGGGTGATCTCGCGTCTGTTAACGGTATACATTAATAACCGGTAATCAGATGATGAACTACAATGTTGGACCTCGACACCTCTATTCACATAGTAGGACATGTACTCGTAGTGGTGTGCGTAGAAGACTTTCCATATCAGTGGCATTTCATATATGCTACCTCCTTGATCGTGCCAATGTTCATGAGATTTCAGCTCTCATGACTTAATTCCAGTGTATGTCATATGTCTTCAGCCATTATGGAGATCTTGATCCATTGTATATCTTCAGCTTCCATGGAGATCTTGATCCTTTGTATATATTCATCATGGATATTTCGATCTATTATATATTGTGCGTGGCGACGACCACACATGTCACATTTTGTATATCATGCCTATTCATGGCCATTGTACTCTTATGTATTTAGGACTACTATATGTAGTTGCAGTCATATGCAGAGTTTGATTATTGTGCTATACTGTTGGATGGCTGGTTCTTCCACTTGGTTCTTCATCACTCCACTTCTGGGATGGATTTATAATGTATTTTGGCCATCATGTTACCCCTTTGACCTCACACATTAGGGGGCATCTGTTACAACTGATTTTACCACACATGGTTGATCACACTTTTATGGCCTTCCCTGTCCCTCTGCATACTCTTTGGACCCCATGGACTATTTTTGTACCTTTGATGTTTCCAAGATAATCCCTAAAAACACCCATTATTTGATGTACGTGACTTTTAATCCTTTCCTCGTGTATATACTCAGATATTACCCTTAAACCCACGTACATCGGGATGTGTGCAAAAGGCCAAATATTTTTGGAGTTTTCCATGATGTGGATCCAAGTCACTTGTCTCTTGGCCTTCCATATGCCTAGAGATCACTCGGATTTGACCTTCCATTACCCCATTGAAGGACTATATAAGGAACCCTTTGGATACATTGAAGAGCAAGAAAACTATAGTCCACTATTTCCATAGCTTGTTTATACTTGAGTCTACATCCCTTTATCCCTTGGATCACTTTGTGTTCTTCCCAAGCTTTCCTTTTCTTTTGAGCTTTCTATCGAGAGATGGAGGACTCAGGTGGTGGAGGACCAGGTGGAGGACTCAGTTTCTCCGGTTCACAGACGTGCCGACAGAGGTTGTCCCTTATGTAATCTCTAATTTTATTAATAGAAATATCTTTTCCTATCCAATTATGTGCATTTAAATGAATATTGAATCCATGGATGCGTTTAATTGCTTATGCATTATTGATTATATATGCTAGAGTAGGCATAACTTTATATTATATAGCATGCTTTCCTTGTTTGCTATTGTTGAGAGTGAATTGCTAAAGCAAGCGGGATTGGAAAAATCTCAACAGGGATCTACTTCAACCATCCGGAATAAGGTATGTTTCGAGATCCTTTAGTGTTAGATGTTGTATTTCTATTGCATGTTGGGAAGGGATTGATTTCTACAGTATCTATATTTGTTGTAATACACCCCAAGCCATAGGAAGTTTTCTCCGTAACAACACCCCATGTGTGAGTTTTGACATAGTGTTGTCGATCACACCCAACAATGGGAGTCCAGTAAGAAAGCACACATCAGGGAGTGTGATCTATATCTTCTCCCTATGGATGATAAAATGCTCCACCTCCCAGTCCCAAAATATCACCAGCTTGTCTAGCAATATCTTTGCTGAACGCATATGTGGGATCTAGAAAAACTTCCATAAACCACACTGTGCAAGAAAAACGTGCATCGCCCCTTAGAGGTTCCAATTTCTCTCTCCCTCCATACCTCCTGAGGAATACTGCACATACAAAAATTCCCCATCAGGTCCAGTCATGCAAAAAAACTCATTCTAGGTTAAGTCGCTCCTGTTTGACCCTTTTGTGTAACCTAAGTCGCTCAAAAATCCTAAGCAGGAGCAATTGGGTTGATCTTATCCTTTGAACAGGTGTGACCTGAGTTGTGCTTGTCTCCCTAATAGGTGCAACAGGGTCATGCCTTTCATCTCGATAAGAACGAGCTAGGTCCTTTTCCCTTGAAAAGTGCGACCCAACCTTGAGAAACCTTTGGGCTCGATAGAGGCCCTAGAGTGAGAAAAACCATAAAATAATCCTATAAAAAATATGGGTTTGATGAGAGCTCTTACCTGCAAGTCATAGCTCGAAAAATCACCAGTCTAATCGAAAGAAAACATCAGTTGTGTTTTGGGGTCCTCCACTCCAACTCAACACTAAAAATTAGCAATGACACATGCCATGTGGTCCCCCATTGTTTATAGGCCTCCATTTGGTCTAATTCTTCTTTTGTGCACTAAAGAGTCATCCGGTGTCTGTTTGAAACGTCATTTGCACCACTAGGTTTGGTTTTCCAACCTCTATATTTTGACGAGACCCATGTCTCGATCTCTCCCATATATTTTTTGGGAAATTTCCCAAAAGTCACCTTGATTTGTGTTCGATAATGTGAATCACCCCATGCACGTACTGACATGTTCATGAGCCATCTGCTCCATCCATACTGCACAACTGGCCTTATTTTATCATCGTCCATCGTCCCGCAAGAAGGCACTATCAATTTTCCTTAGTTATTCCTATCAGCCATGTTCGAAACATAAACTCTTTCCATACATTGAACACTTCCTCCTTGCTTGATTAACCATTACGAAGTTTCTCTTAAGATTTTTTTTGACTCCTAAAAGAATGAAAAGATTATTGATCATGCTTGCATCCTTTCATACTCATTAAAGTATTTGAAAGGGCATCTATATAGCCTCATTTATCTCCTTTTTCAAACTATGTATACTATTAAAAGAAAAGGGCCACCCTAGCACATTCCATTTAGGAACGTTTCCCTATATATCCTTTTATGCTTTGTCGGACATTGGGAACGTAATTTACGACAAAGCTCTGTATGGGTTGTCTTTAAGATCCTTTCCATTCCTCTCATCAAGAAACTATCACCAAGAAATATTTGTTTTGTTCATGCTCGTAAAAGTATTTGAATGACCATCCATTCAATATAGGTTTAACCTTTTCTGGCCTGGTTTAACTACCTACGATAAAGAAGTCTCCCTTCCCCAAAAGTTGGGAGAGATCTCATTTGTACATTTTTATCCTTTTTTCTGGCTTAGGAGACTACATATGAAAAAGAGACCAAATTGGAGTCTTCTTCCTATTTTCAGACTCTTTAAAATTGAAACCACCATGGAGCATTTACTTTCTCGGGCTCCCTAAAAATCCATGAGATCGTATCATATCGAGCTTACTTATTTCCATTCTTCGTGCTCCTTAAACTATGAAGAAGGACCAAATGATGTCTGTAGGATCCATCACATATGATATCACATTATGGAAGCTTCCCCCTAGTGGGTCTCCTTCTTTTAGAGTATTCTATGATTAGTCTTCCTTGGATCCCCTGGATCCCACTAGTTCAGTTACCTCCTTCAGTATTTCCCATTGCAATTATCTTCCTGGTATTACAGCTATGATCCCTCTCCCATGAGTTAGTTTCATTTGCTTCCAGGTCTGTCCTGCCATCATACTCTTAACAAAGGAATTTTGAGTCCCCTGTAGTCCCCTGTCCCTATTCCCCCATTCAGTGTGTGAGTCCCCTGATTGTTCCACATCTTTAGTTATCCCCCTCATGCTTCTAGTCAAGGAAACATCATTGCCTTGATTAGTTGCTGGTCTCACTCTGTCGACATCAACACATCTATTCTAGAGGAAATACCCAGTGGTCCCTATATCCTGGTTTCATCCACCTTATTGATGAGTTCCTTGGACCACTTTAAGGGATTCATTAGTTCCTTTTGGGTTGGTTGTGTCTCATGTGCTCGACTTCATCCACATCATCACACCATTGATATACGTACAAGGTATTGGTTCATTCATTATTTGGTCGAAGACCCCAGTTTTCATCCAACTCTAGCACATTGATGAGTCTACTCTGGGACCCATACTGTCTCATGTCCCTTGTGATTTCCGTGTTGCATTGGTGATAGTGTTTGAAAGATCCCAGTATTATGATTCCATGTATGATGCTATATATTGTACCACAGATATTCTGAATCTCAGTCATTGAGTTCCTCCAGTTATGTACACTTCGAGATCCAGCATAGCATCAATTGTGATGATATTTCATTCCATAAGAATGCCATTGTTCCTATGTATTAGTTCTTCAAATCAGCATTGTATTCAACCTCCCATTGAGGTCACCATTATGTATCATCATTTGTATATGTATTGATCGGCTCCGATATTTTGAGACTTGATCCCATTATTTATTCTTTTTGACATTGTTATGAGCATGGGTATGCTTACCTCATCCATATGCATTCCACACATTATATGTATGGCATCCATTTTTTAGAACCAATAAAAAACCAAAAGCCACTGTAGTTTGAACGAGGAAGCTCCAATCCTCCGTGGTCCTCTGTAGTATCTCCATTGTTGTCACCATTATTCCCATGACCCTATGATGTCTATCAACCATACAGTTATCTCCTTCCCTCACACATTAGAGGGAAATCTGTTAACACTAAAAAGTGTTCACCTAGCTCCCCATGGTCTAAACCATAGTCATACATCATATTCCCACCATATTTACTTCATTTTTGACCTTCACAATTGTATTTCCCCTAAAAATGGTCCAAAACATCTTTATTCCTTCCCATAAATGGAGGAATGATGAGGATTTATTATGATATATTCCCTTTCTCTCCCAAAAAGGGTTAAAAACCCTAAAAAAGAGAATAGGTCAAAAAACCACAAATAAATACAATGGACAATAAAATACCATGGGTCATTACCTTGGGTCAAAAAAACCTAAGACCATACTATAAATACATTGTGAAGGACTTCCCCAAAACACTTTTGGATCAATTTTTCCATTTTTCCATCAGTCACATCACATATGTTTCCTTCCATATCTTTCCATGCCATTCCCCATAGTGTACGTTGAGTTCACTATGTACCCATTTGGATCCATTCCCCCCATTTTACAACCATTTATGGAAGAGATTTGAGACCCAAACCATGGAGTTGCGAAACCACTTCCAAGGACGGCTATGGTGGCCCATTTTCAAAAAGGTGCATTTATTTTTATTTCTTGCATTAGTTAGTTTATGTACATGTGAAAACCCTAAAAATATTTTCTTTTGTTGTATCATTTATTTTATTGTTAAACTCTTCCTTATGCTCTGGATGAGATAAGGTTGGTGCATCTGTACGTAGTAGGGGAGAAATCCCCACTACATTAAACCCTCCACCCTACCCCTGTGTCAATGGTACCCCACTGGAGGGTGTAGTTCCACATATGGACATTCACACAGTATGTCATCAGTATCTATCACATGCATGATCTAGCTACCACTCTACTAGTAAACTATATATGGATAAAACCACATAGATTCATCTAGATGTACCATCAGGTCCATAGACTTGTGTTGGAGGTCGAGGCATATTCGAATCACCACAGTAGTCCATCTGTGCATATGGATAGTCCTCTATGAGGATAGGAAGATGCCACCACTGTGCAAAAATATCTTGGGTGAAGACACACCCCACAAGGATACCAACCTCCTTGATCATCCTCTTGCACCATCACCTCATGCGAGGCTTGCGTGGTCCCCATCACACACCACCAGATATCACTACTACATATGGCTCAAAAGTCCCACGAAAGTTTTCCACGAATAAGTTAAATTCAATTTTTTCGTGGAAAAACAATTTAAAATTTTGAAAAAAAATGAAAATGCCCCCGATGATCGTCGCTATAGAGATGGACGTTCATCACTATAGAGATTAACACTGCATAACGTTTCTAGAGAAACGAATAGGCCATAACATCACTATAGCGATGAATGTCGAGGAAAAAACTTGTTTTATTTTTTCCTTTTAAACAGTCATTTCCTTTTTGTTTTTTTGAAATTTGATCATTGTGCATTTTCGTTGGAAACGCGACCCTCATTGATCTATAAATACATGTTTTTAAGTCATATTTTCACAATAATTTGATAGAGTTGCAGTGATATTTCTATTGGTTTTTTGTTCTGTGATTTCAAGAGTCTGGTACTGGTTTGACACATCAAATTTTTGATCTCCTTTGTTTTCCAAGTTAGTTTGACTGCAATGCACTAGTCTTTTTTGTGGTTGTGCCCTTTATGTTCCAACTAGGGCTTCAATGCAATGGAGAAAATGTTTATATAGTTTGGTATTTTTGTGTCAAAATGTAATTTTATAAATTGTCATTTGTGTTAAAATGTAAATTTTTTAATTTTCATTTCTGTTAAAATGTAATTTTTTAAATGGTGGTTTGTGTTAAAATGTTAATATCATGACCATCATCGTAGATTTCAAGTACACGATATAATTATATTTAACTAGCCCCCTCAATATAGATAACCAATGAGACCACAATGGTGTATCTTTTCAAACTTTGATATTCATTTGACAATATCAACATTATCATCTATATCCATAATCCCATTTGACATCTTTTTGCATAATGTATTATGTTTCTGACTGTTTAGTTATGTTTAAACCATCATTATCATCATCATAGTCTTGACCATCATCACAATCTCCATCATCATCATCATCTTCATCATGATCATCATCTTCACCACCACCACCATCATCATCATCTTCATTATCCTCCTCCTCCTCATCATCATCATCTTCGTCATCATCATCATCGTCATCATCATCATCATCATCATCATCATCATCATCATCCTCATCATCCTCATCATCATCAACATCTTCATCATATTCATAATCATCAACATCTTCGTCATGATCCCCATCATCAGTGGTGTCACCCTATTCCTCATCAACATCATCATCATCATCATCATCACCATCACCATCTTCATCATGATAAACTTCATCAACGTCATCACCCTCTTCCTCATCAACATCATCATCATCATCTTCTTCTTCATTATCATGATCACCATCATGATCACCATCTTCATCATCATCACCACCGTCATCATCAGGAACACCATCATCGTCGCCATCATCATCATCATCATCATCGTCATCATCATCGTCATCGTCGTCGTTATCACCATCTTCGTAATCATCATCATATTCATCACCATCCTCATCATCACCCTCATCGTTGTCATCATCATCTATTCATCTTGCACATTGATCTAGGGACTAAACATCAGTCTCATCAAAGATTAATCAACAAATAACTCATGAAATGATGTAATCGAACTACAAAATGAGTAGCCGCTCTGTATATTCACACAAAGAATAAGAAAATTACATTACAATGTCATGCTACAAGCATGAATGAGAAGCAATTCAAATTCCTAAGGAGGTCATTCGAATTTAATGAGTGAGTCTAGCTTAACTGAATGTAAGCCATAGTCAACACTACAGTTAACCACTAATAAAAACCCTAATTGACTCAACTGAGCCCTAACTGAAGTCGGAGTGAAATAAATGACTGAGTCTAACTGAAAGTAGGTCAGACACATGTCATAGCAAGCCAACCAACAAGTGGTAGCGCTTCAATGACTCCAATGAGGCCCAATGAGGTTAACTGAAGTGTAACTGAACATTAAAAGTGGTTGGAGGTGCCTCCGTTGACTCCAGTTCATTAAATAGTCAATAAATAATCAATTTAATGATGGAGGGTGCCTTCACTACTTTGTTTAACTGATTGTAACCATCAATTAGGAATATGGGGCATTAATGACACTCAGATCACCCTTGGAGTGCTCCAGTTAGCCTCCCTGAATGTAGGAGAAGGCTAAGTTAGCCTCCATAACTGAAGGTAGGCGTGGGTGTGATCTATCTTATGTCATCTAGTGCTCCTCTAATGTCAATTAAGTCAATAATACTTAGGATAGTGGTTTAACTAGGCCAAATTGACCAAAAAGAGTGTGTATGGTGGTAAATGTCTCCAACACCCCCCCTTAAGCTATACTCAGGAGGAGTAGAAAACATAAAATGCATAAATATTCTAGGGACCTGGAAATAAAGGCCATAGGTCACCCTATACAATAAAGTAACTACTTAATATAACCAAGGAAACAGGGAAAACTTCATGGGAAAAATACCCCCCCTCAAACTAAGCAGTAAATCAATAATTGGTTCTTCTATGCAGCAGCATCCTGAGACTATGCATGTGAACCTATAAATCCAAACTAAATGAATATGTCTGGAGAACTCTTCCACTTTGGAATAAGGACAATGCACTCAACTGAATCAGAAATATAAACAGTTGCACGGTGAAAAATGGACCCATGTAGAGCAGCTGAAATCATCTGAAGAGAGAGAAAAGCTTATTGAGGATTCAAACCATGTGTGGAACACTCAAGAAACTTATATGTTTCAGCCTTGAACAGCAAACCATGAGTGGTAAAATCATCCCCAAATCTTAGAAGCAAGTGTCCAAGCGAATGCAGAATTTCTTCCTCTTTACTAGTTCTGTGATGAGATGAGCATGTGACCAAAGGTAGAGAAGCCCTGGGAATGTGGAGAGTGAATTATTTAGCTCCATAATATGATATAGATTCTGAAATAGCTAATGATTCACAAAATAAAATATCAGCAACCTCATGTGAGGAAACTAACACCAAATCCCCATCAGCGGTTTTGAAGAGAAAGTGCGGTACTTGATTTTTCACACCGGAATTGGTGAGAGCAGCTACAAGCATGACTGAAATATTTTGTATTTTAAAATATGAAAAAAATAATATCACATTAGAAAGTAAATCAGATCTAAATAAGTTCACAACAGATCCAAAAATGTGAAATGAAATCAAATCCCCAGCAGCAGTTTTGTAGGAGACTTGTGGTACTTGTTTCTTCACACCGTTGATGAGAGCAGCTACAAGCAGTAATGAAGGTTTATGAACCTAAAATTTTGAACCAAGAAATATCATATCAGCTCCAAATAAGATCATATCAGATCCAATAAGGTTCATATCGGATTCAAAATTATGGTCAACCGAGACGGTGGATGCACAGTTGTCTTTTTCTTCAAAATTCTGAATTTTGGTGCATGCAATCCTGCAGGATTTTGCTGGAAGCTCTAGATCATGGGGAGAAAATGTGTCACTCTTACAATCTGATATTTCTTCCAAAATATCCAAGTTTTACATATTTTCACACTAGCAGCAACATTAGAGGAAGAAAAATCAAATTTCTCTTCACTTTCGGAAGCAATTATTGGTAAATTTTGCACATAATTCAAAGGAAAATCACTGGTGAATGTTTGCATGGAAGTGTAGCAGTATTTTTCTTCAATATCAGAGATTTTAATGTCTTCTTCCATTTCAGCAATATTAGGAGATGAGATATCATAGATCTCATGAACTTCTGGAGCATCAGGAGAAGGAGTCACTGCATGGAGACTTTCTTCAATTCGAATTGACTGTGTAGAAGATTCTGCTTCATCTTCATCTTGAACAACTTCATCAGAGAGAGTAGAGGCCAATAATTTTGAGTAAATAATTCTTGTGGTGCTAGATGTGATCTCCAAAGTGCTATTATGATCCTCATTGTGCTTTCCAAAGGTTCTTTCCAATTTTGTCCACAGATCCTTTGGGTATTCAGCAGAACTAATAAGGTAGTGCAAGCTAGGAGAAAGGGCCAGACATATTGCTCCAAAATATCTATCACCGCCATTTAGCCAGTCATTCTCATTCTCAGAAGACTCTTTTCGAAGTCCAATATACACCTCATAGAGACCTCGTCTCTTTAGAGATGCAATCATCTTCAACTTCCATTCTGAATAGCTTATGAATGGGGTGAGAAGAGGGACTGATGAGTCCATTCGAAGTTGTACCTGTTAAAACCTACAAATCACAACAAAAGGGGCACCGTAAGGTCAGCCATCCTACACATTTTAGGATTTCATCACACCCAACATAGTTGATCAAGCAAGCTTGACCAACAATTTCCTTGCTTGGGGTATTAAGTGGTAAGCCTTGGCTTCTGGTGCAGGGCTGGAATTTTTTAGCTTTGCTCAATTTTTCATTCAAGATCTATTAAAAACCATGTTTTTGAGAGATTAGAGCTTTGTCTCACTGTGAGCTCTGATACCATATTAATCTTGCACATTGATCTAGGGACTAAACATCAGTCTCATCAAAGAATAATCAACAAATAACTCATGAAATGGTGTAATCAGACTACAGAATGATTAGTCGCTCTGTATATTCACACAAAGAATAAGAAAATTACATTACAATTTCATGCTACAAGCATGAATGAGAAGCAATTTGAATTCCTAGGGAGGTCATTCAAATTGAATGAGTGAGTCTAACTTAACTGAATGTAAGCCATAGTCAACACTACAATTAACCACTGATCAAAACCCTAATTGACTCAACTGATCCCTAACTAAAGTCAGAGTGCAATAAATGACTCAGTCTAACTAAAAGTAGGTCAGACACATGTCACAACAAGCCAACCAACAAGTGGTAGCACTTCAATGACTCCAATGAACCTCAATGAGGTTAACTAAAGTGTAACTGAGCAATAGAAGTGGTTGGAGGCACCTCTGTTGACTCCAGTTCATTAAATAGTCAATAAATAATCAATTTAATGATGGAGGGTGCCTTCACTGCTCTGTTTAACTGATTGTAACCATCAGTTAGCAATATGGGGCATTAATGACACTTAGATCACCCCTAGAGTGCTCCAATTAGCCTCCCTGAATGTAGGAGAAGGATAAGTTATCCTCCTTAACTGAAGGTTGGCGTGGGTGTGATCTAGCTGATGTCATCTAGTGCTACTATGATGTCAATTAAGTCAATAATACTTAGGATAGTGGTTTAAATAGGCCAAATTGACCAAAAAGAGTGTGTATGGTGGTAAATGTCTTCAACATCATCATCATCACTGTCATAATCATCATCGTCATCATCATCATCTTCATCATCATCATCATCCTCATCATTGATGATGACGATGATTGTAATGGATGTCTACTCTATATATTTTGATTTAATATTGCATTGGAATTGAAGAATTTTATTGGTACGCTATAGAAATTAACTATTTCTTAGTGTTATTTACATTTTCCTGTATGTTGTCATATGCTATAACACAATTTTTTATTGTTTACATAGTTTTTGTTGGGTTATGGGGAATTGATAGTGATGTGAGGGGGGAGGGGAGGGGCCATAAGAGCTTCCACCTTCACGTGGTTGGCCATGTTCAGCAAATAATATTAAATTATTCTGGAAACAATGAGAAGCTCATTAAGGCAATGCATAGTTATCATGCATAGGGTTTCCAGACTCAAATATGACTGACACTAACAAATTGAGCATAAAAAGCCATACCTATGTTTTGTAAAACTACTATATTTTGTGTAAATCTACTATGTTTTGTGTAAATCATAATGTATGTATTGTTTTTAAAAATTATATAATAAACCATCTTGTATGTTTTGTTTTTTAAAATTAAATTTTGAATCATAAATTAATAACAACAATGTTATAGCAAT
This sequence comes from Pseudotsuga menziesii, assembly GCA_001517045.1. Taxonomy (NCBI): domain Eukaryota; kingdom Viridiplantae; phylum Streptophyta; class Pinopsida; order Pinales; family Pinaceae; genus Pseudotsuga; species Pseudotsuga menziesii. The sequence continues at coordinate 134,435 of LPNX010771304.1, forward strand.
GTTGGAATCTAGGAGGTATGTGAGAACAATCATCCCACCACGTGTCATGTATTATGTGTCATATATCATATTATGAGCCTTCTTAAAACCTAGGTTTGGAGTAACTAAGACAATGGTTTCAAATGCATAAACCATAGCAAATTCAACATCTCTTAGCTTTTTCTGGGAGATTATGTTTAATTCCTCCATGGATAGGTGAATATATGTCCGATTCGTTGAATAGGGATATAGCAAGGGGAGAGGGGTCAGGGTTGGACCCCTCATCGAAACAAGGGAAATTAAGAGAATGTTTCGAAATCTTGATTCTTGAATGGATGGCATGAAATAGTCCATTGATCCTATCAACTCACATATGGAGCAACATGGCATTAGACAATATGAGTTGCATTTTATTCTCTATTGATATTATCAGTACAAAAATTCAAGAGGAAGATGATTTGTTGTCATTTTTGGGACTCCTCATGCTAATCTATATAAATCCACTCTAATGTACATGTGTTGTTTTGGTCGATGCATGCATATACAATAAGGGTTAGGAGGTATGTGAGAACATATTTTTTTATAATGTATTATGTTTATGACTATTTAGTTATGTTTAAACCATCATTATCATCATCATTGTCTTCACCATCATCACACTATCCATCATCATCATCATCTTCATCATGATCATCATCTTCACCACCACCACCACCATCATCATATTTGTCATCATCATCATCATCATCTTCGTCATCATCATCATCATCATCATCATCATCATTATCATCAATATCACCATCAACATCATCATTAAAATCATCGTCACCATCATCATCATCCTCATCATCATCATCATCATTGGCATCATCATCACCATCATCACCAACATCATCACTGCCATCATCACCATCATCCTCATCCTCATCCTCATCCTCATCATCATCATCCTCGTCATCATCACAACCACCACAACCAACACCACCACCACCATCATCATCATAGTCACTGTCATCATCACCATCATCCTCATCATAATCATCGACATCATCATGACCATGATCATCCTCATAATCATCATCACCATCATCATCATATTCATCATCGCCATCATCATCATCATCACCATCATCGTCATTGACATCATCATCATCATCATTCTCATCCTCATCATCATCGCCATCATCGTCATCATCATAATCATAGGTATCATCATCATCATCATCATCGACATCTTCATCATCCTCATAATCATTAACATCTTCATCATGATCCCCATCATCAACGTTGTCACCCTCTTCCTCGTCAACATCATCATCATCATCTTCATCACCATATTCATCCTGATAATCGTCATCAACGTCATCACCCTCATCATCATCATATCATCCTCATCATCATCATCATCGTTGTCGTTGTCGTCATCGTCATTGGAATCATCATCATCCTCATCACCATCATCATCGTCCTCATCATCCTCATCGCCATGATCATCATCCTCATCATCATCATCGACTTGTGATCATCATCATCATCATCACTGTTATTATAATCATCATAGTCATCATCGTCATCATCGTCATCATCATCATCATCATCATCAATATCATCATCAGCATCATCATTAACATCGTCATCATCATCATCCTCATCATCATCGCCATCATCATCATCATCATCATCATTAGCATCATTATCACCATCATCGCCATCATCATCACCGACATCATCACCATCATCCTCATCATCATCATTGACATCATCATCATCATCGTCATCATCATCATCATCATCATCATAGTGATCATCATCATCATCATCATCATCATAGTCACTGTCATCATCATCACCATCATCATCACCATCATCCTCATCAATTCATTGGCATCATCATGATCATGATCATCCTCATCATCATCATCATCGCCATCAACATCACCATCACCATCATCATAGTCATCATCGCCATCATAATCATCGTGATCATCATCATTGCCATTACCATCATCGCCATCATCATCATCATCATCACCATCACCATCATCGTCATCATCATCATTGACATCATCATCATCATCATCATCATCATCATCCTCATCACCATCATCGTCATCATCATCATCATAGTCATCATCATCATAGCACTAGATCTATACAAATATGGCTTGTTGAAAAACTAGCAAGCATTACAAGATACTTAATATTTAGTGCCCCTATGCATCATAAAGAAAAATAAGAGTGGAAAAGTGTCAATGCACACTTGAAGAGATGAAAGATACAATTCAAATAGAATATAGTATTCTAGTTGATTATTTCAATATGGTACTAGTTCAAGAGGAAAAATGTTGAGGATTCTTCACAATCAATTTAGAAAAAAAAGTTTAAGATAAAATGATAGACTAGGAACTTATTAATATCAAAACAAAGAGAGGTAAATATACTTGTACTTGTTACCACCTAAGTTGTACTTAGTTGGTTTTATCAAGTGAGCCTGGTGAACTGAACAAAGATGATCTGTTTGGACTTCAAAAGACCTTTAGAATTGCTTCTAGGAAGTGCTTGTTGTACTACCACATGTTCATACCCCATTGGGGGAGTTGTAATAAAATGTTCTAGCATGGTAGTGTCTGTAAAAGACTTGGTCTCTTGGAATTTATTTGTCAATCCGATCAGCCCAATGTTTTTTCCATTGGTTATTATTGATTATTGAATAAACGACTAATAATTTCTGAGTTTTTCACTCAATACCTCTAAAGTTGGGGTGGTCGGCATGGCATTTAGGCCTATTGAGGTTATTAGATTCTGTGTGTCAATGTATAAACATGCTAGGTAGTATGGTCGAGTCATATGAACATGTCTAAGTCCCCGTAGGTTTTTTTTTAAAGTTTTTTTAAAGTTTTAATTTTTCCAAAACTTAGGCTATTTTTTGATAGTCTAAATGGAAAAATTGGTTTTGTAATAAAATTGGGCTAAGAAATCAGTTTCAGTTATGGGGGTGCTCATTTTCTAACTCAGAGCACCTGGTAAACCCATAACCCCACTTTTCTTAAGTTTTGAGTGATTTTCCCATCACTCAGGTCAAAAAAACCTAAAAATCTAATATTGATTATTTTAATTGATAAATTAATTAAATAATGGAGAAAATCTAAATTCCTAAATCAGTGGATTTTGCTTCGATTTGAATGAAGTTAGTCTCATTGGATTCATATTGACTAGATCTGACCATGCCTTGATTGAAGGAGTTGATCTGGGCTGAAGAGGGAGTGCACCACAGCATGCATCCTTGGGATTTGCGCCCTCTCTCTCTCCTCCACACATGTGGGCTCATCTGGATGTGGTTTGGTTGATGTTTTAGTTAACTGGTTGATGTGTCAGTCCAATCAGCACTCTAGTTGTCAGTTACACTTAATCAGACTCATATCAGACTTAGTTAGACTCGGATCAAGCTCAACTTGACTCCTCATGCAGCTGCAGTCCCTCTCTCCTTGGGAATTGTGCCCCCTCTGGGCTAGGGTTTCAATTTTTGCTATAAATAAATCACAGTTTCTTCCTTTCCAAGATAGTTAGAGTTGGATTGAGGAGCTGTTTCCATTGTAATACTGCTATATTTTCATTGTGAATAAAGAAACTTTAGAGGCTATACCATGTAGTGCATGTGTTTGTGTGGATTCCCAGCGTCATGCTGCTAATGTGGCAACTGCAAATTTTTTCCAATTTTTGTGCTGCTTTGTATTATGGATTCAAGGATTTGGTTGAATCAAGGGTGTAAACTAGGCAAGTAAGATTACTTGCTCTTGTTTATTCATATTATGTATGCTCAAGAATCTAAATTATATGCTTAAATAAGATTATTTTTGCATGATCTTTCATTTTTTTGTTTCATACATCTATATCCATATCTCACGAGGTGTTCTGCACGCTTGTGTGATTTAGTTGCAAGTTCCCGATCGGATGAAGGTGTGGATCGATATTGATTCCATTCCTTATCTAATAAGCTCAAGACTCTGTCCCTTAGCGTTCCACAAAAGGGGCTCCTTTCATCTTGTTCCATTCAAGCAAAGAACCAACCTTCTCTCCTCTTCTTCTCCTTTTAAAAAATTAAATCTTCTTGGTTGATTTTTTTATGCATGAGATTATAATTTATTATATGCAAAATATCTCATTAGATCTCATACATAAGCATTCAAAAATATATATCTCTGTTTTTCAAAAGTTTTCCATAAGCATCATAGATCTGGCATAAAGAAATCGTCCTTTGCATGGCATTTTAAAGAAACTTTGTAGCTTGCATGCATTAGATTTATCTTTTGTAATTTAAAATATAAATCCAGAAATCAGTGCACATAATATTTTCTTCCCAAAAGGAAATCCAATATATAACCAAGGAAATATTGCTTTCCTTGGTTCCTTTTTCCACCTTTTTTTTAACTGGTTTTAACTTAGTTGTTTTCGGTTAAAAGTGTGTTGACCCAAAGGTAATTTCAAAGTAATTTTGGGCATATTTAAGTTTAATAATATTTTATTATTATTATGTATAACAGAAAAGAGGATGAGGTGCTGTCCGAAAAGTGACTTTTGGGCCATCCGGAACCCCCCAGGGGTCTCCCCGTTTCCCAAAATATTTATTTTTTGCACTTTGTAAGCTCTTGGGTTCACTCTATATAATAAACTAGAGGAATTATATCATTTTTCTGATATTGTAACCACTGGTAATAAAAAAAAAATTCGAATAGGCTCTTTCGAGCCCATTCCCCATCCCCCCTGGGGGGATTCGCGTCCTTTTTTCTTTTTTTAAAATTTTCCTATTTTTTCTCTAGATTAGATTTATTTATGAAAAATAGTGTACTTTGATTAATTTAATCATATATTCCATATTATAAATTTAAAGTAACTTTATTACTTACCGCATGAATCTTGATTGAACCGAAAGGTGAAAGATGATCATGGTAGATTTAATTAGAGAACTTGTGGTTTGTTTTATTTTTGCTGCTTCATTATTCACTATTAATTTTTGCAAGAAATCAATTAAAATAAACCCCCTCCTTGATTCCCTGATTGAGGTCCACTTGGACTGAAATAGGTTCCTGGAGGGTTTTCTTTCTAATAAAAACAAACCATTTAAAATTTACTAAAAATTACAAAGTAAAAATTACAAAGACTCCGGTGTGTATCTCTGTGTTTTGGCTTTGGTTCATCCGATCAGTCAAGCTGCATAAAAAGCAACTTGAGTGACTAGATTAATTAGGTTTCACTTTCCCCAATTCTCCACCATCAGGAGAAAATCCAATGCCTCGAACAAACCATAAGCAGTGGAAAAATACCCAAAGGAGTGGGAACAACTGGAAAGTGACCTAGAGGATTCAATCTCTATTACACCCTAACAAGTGTATTATGAACACATTCTCCAAGAATCCATCCATCCCACAAACACCTTGCAGGTAGCCATGAAGGTTTTATTTTTGGACATACTCCAAGTACCCCTCTGGTATATCTGGAGTCCCCCATCGCCTAATTTAATCCACTCATTTTTCATACTAACTTAAAATGTACTAGGAGACAATTGCAAAACATTCACTCCAAGAACATGCAAGCACATTTAATCATTTTGCAACTCCATTTTGAGGCACTGGTTATTTGTTTGCTTCTTTCGATATATATATTGTGTGTCAGCATTATGCTTACTTTTGCTTATTTTTCATCTTGTTATCTGTGGTTCTCAATTGTTAAACTCAAAATCCTAAGCAACTTATTCAATTTAATACCATCATACTAAAGTAATTAGCCTTAGTAACTTAATAGGGTTTACCCCCCTTGGCTTCGTTAGGAGTTGAGCCTAAACGAAGGAGTCAAGAACAAGGTGACAATCTTGACTCGAGACTTGCCCCCAAGGACATACCGAGTGGCTTGAATATTTATGCCACAGCCCCCCTAGGTGTGTGAAAGGCAGAAATAGTACTAACATAATGAATGACAAGGACATATAACTATACAACTTGATATATTTGTACTTCATAATAGTTATCTAACAGAAGAACTAGGCACATATGCATCTATGATTCCATTAGCAACCTCTCCATCTTTTGATCTCTCTATTGCTTCAACAAAAAATATATTTTGGTCCTCTTCCCTGGAATTTTAATGTCATGGATTTAATATTGAAAATTCAAAGGAATCATAGCAAAGTCCCTCCTACACTTGGTGGTTGAAGGTACACCAAGGAGTTTCTAAAGGAGAATGCAAAGGAGAGGACACATAGGGGTTTAGAAGCCAAAGGACATAGTTCTTAGTAGGTTTCTTTATCTCCCTCTTGCTCTTGGTGGTTGAAGGCAGAGCAAGGAGTTGCTAAAGGAGCATGTAGAGGGGTTTCAAAGTTGGAGGATGTAGAGGAGAGGATAGGACACATAAGATAAGATAGGACAAGGAGGGGCCATGAGGCCACATAGGACATAGAGGGAATGGTTAAGTAGGACATAGAGGTCACCTAGAGGACACAAAGGGGTTGTAAAGTCCACAAAGGGTGCATAGGAGTCGCATTGGTCACCTAGAGGACACAAGGCCCCCCAAATTGGTAAGTAATCTTGACTGAAACTATCATTCCTTGAGTCCGTAATCTCCCATTCTTTAATAGTGACCTATTCAGCAACATATGCAATAAACAATTAGAGTCAACCTACAATTCATACAATAACAATTCCCAAATATCCAATGTTAAACCCCATTTATGATCAAAATATTATTGGAGCAAAAATGATGCCCATGGTTGGATTATGGGAGAAAACCCTAAAATCCTTGGTCATCCTTCTATGGAATAAAATCCAATTTAAGGGTTTCACAATATATTCAACTAGTTGCATATAGATCTTAATCCTTTGGGATGCAAATTTTAGGCATGTAAGCTTGCTTTCAAATCCTTTCAATTTCTGCCACTACTTTACTTTTGAACATTCCTAATAATAGAATCAAGTCAACTCATTTTAAAGTTCAAAGTATTACATGATACAAAATACATTAGTCCTCAAATCCCTTTCACTACATGATAAAAGAGAATTGTTATGGTGATTTTAACCCATCAATATTGTGTCAATTTTTTGTTGTTGTTATATCTCTGCTAGTATAGATTTTCAATCCTATTGTTGTGTGAACAATATCATTATTGTCTTAAAAGGGCCCATATATAAAATCCTCCTTTTATATCAAGTTCTATTTTGATTCAATCTATTAATGTTTGCAATCAAATAACCATTTTTATCCCACTCAGGCACATTAGATGTGAGAAAATCACTTTAGATCTTTGTAGCGATAATTGAATCCTAGATATCATTCATCAAAGAACCCGTGTCAATTGCATGACTTTGAAAGAATACTTACTTTATTTCATAATAAAAATCAAGAGGTGGAGAGGAAGGGAGTGATTACCCGACAAAAATATCTCAAAGGTATTCTCTTCATTTCAATAGAATATAAGAGAATAAACCATTCCGAAATGATCTATGAAACAACCAAAAACAACCAAAATGTTTCCTAGAAGGAGGATTGTAGTAACCATCAATAAAAATAATGACTAGCAACCCTAAGGGACGGATTGAGATTTCATCATGAGACCTGCATGAAATTTCACATGCATAAGAGAATCTATCAATTGAACTAACCTTTGGATATTGAAAAAAATTATTGTTAGTATGCAAATGAAATGATAAAATCACCAACAACTTGAAGAACAAATCTTATTTATTAGGAGGAAAGTGGAGATTCTATGATAACGAAAGAGTGGTAGAAATATGATATTAATTCTGTAGAGGTGGCTCCCAAAATCCTATTTATTTAGTGTTTTGTCTTCTCTTGGGCTCCTCCAAGTCCTTGGCCATCAATCAAAAACATTACTTCCTTTGGAAATAGGAAAAAGAGGGCCAACCTATTAAGTTCTCACAACAATTTGGTTGCACAACCTTACACCTAAAGGTTTTTTCTGCCACCCAGTAATAGATTGCTTCTCTCTTCAGAATATGTTAAATGGGTATCCAACCATAGATTTAATTGAGATTAGAAGGTCATTCCATCATCCATACAAAATTACAAGGGTCTCTTTATAAAATATAAAAATAAAAGAATACCTTCCTATGAGACAAGTGGGAAAGTTGTTGCTTTGGCACTCTATTAATTTCGATAGAAAACCAATGATCTTGGTGGTATTTCAAACTTAAGGTATTGACATTGGGGGGGATAAATTCACTAATTTTGTATTTTTTTCATAAGTCTAAGTTGTTGCAAAGGTCATACATCGTCAATCTTATAGTGATAAGGTACTAATGGTGTCCTTAATGTTGTAAAATGGCCCACAACACTATATGGTATAGGCAAGCCCACTATATATTAATGGTACTTTTTATCATTGGAGAAGGGATATGATATGTTTCCCTCTCACATCATTCGAGGGTAGATGAGGAAAGGAAGATAATTATTAGGAAAATACCATATTGTGGGAACATGATATTTTTCCTCATGTTGTGGAAAAGCTTCCTAAGAAACCCTTTTAAACTGGTTTTATTGGTTGGTTTGCTTCTCTATTTTGTAAAATCATAAGCCTATCCTCTCTTTTGAGACAATGCTCATAATAAATACGTTAGCCAACTATATATATATATATATATATATGAAAATATATTTATATATTTCAAAAGTTTGATATGTACACCTACTATGAAAACTACTATACAAAGAGATAAAAGGTGATGTACATATTTAGAAAAAACAAAATATCATGACTTTTGTTTTTAAAACATTAGAAAATGTCTATATTAAAAATTACAGGGAAATTGTCCTGCATGAAAACAATCTACTCCTACGAAATTCCTCTATATGGAGAGATCTAATATTCATTTCCAAACCTTGTTTTGAGAGTTAAACAACGCCAATGTTGTTCTCTCTAAAAACATGATCAAAAGAAACATGTTGGAAAATTCATTGGCCTCCTTCAGATGTCTCACCATATGTATAATATCGATATCTTGAACCTGTGATAAACCTCTCATCTAGTTGATTATAAAGGGAAAATCCCCATAACTCTTTCAATGGATACAATCATCTTCACTATACACATCGCTACAAGTATCATAGATAGGGTCTTTAAAACTTTTTCGACAATCCATGTGCCTACTATGATTCAAAATCAAATCCTTGTCTTAGAAAAGAGAGGATGAAGTGGATGTTTGTGTGCTTTCATCAACAAAATATTATTCTCTTGGAGATGGATTAGACATATCTTCTTAATCCACCTCTTCTTCTATATTTGAAATATGATGCAAAGGTGGTTCATTGGATGAAAAAAATTTCTACATCAAGGAATATTCATATTTAGGATCCCATTCCTTTATAAATATCTAAATAAAATATGCAAATGAATATTTGTCTCCTTTTCCCAAAAATAAATAATACCCAAAATAATCAATTTTGCACCTAAATAATGTTTGTATGAAATAAATAATACCCAATTTTAATGATTGTAGGTACCACCAAATAGGTACTTGTCGAATCTATCTTCCTCGAGCCAGTACGATAGACTAGAACATGTTGAAAGTGAGGTGTCTAAAACAATATTTAATAGGTCGATATCAACTAGAGGTGAAAAGGTAAGGAGAAAATTTCGTAGACACATGGAACTTTTTGTTTCTGAAGGAGGATCATTTGGTTATGACAATGAGTGCATAGGTGACATTGAGTTGCCCCTGAGGTATAGATATATTGTCAATCGATGGCTACCAAAGGAGCTACCCCAAGTGGACACGGATTTCTTCCTCAATGGGAGGACTTATCACACTGCTCCATCCTCTTTACATGAGCTGGGGATATTTTCCATGGATGGCATAAAGGTGTCATATGGCATTGAAACTGAATTTATGGAGTATGTTGGTCCACAAATACAATGGTTGGTTGTTTTTGGTCCGATATACACGAGGTATGCAGACATACGGAGTGGAAGAAAATTATTGTCAACTACTAGACAATAGTATGAAAAAAGGAGCAACTGTGTATATTGATGGAAGGACAAAATATTTAGGAAATATCATAGGTTTTATAAATAGCACATGACTAGGGTCAATACATAAGCTACCCAATTTCCTATTTGAGGGCCATGAAGGAAATCATGTATTTGTATGTGCAACAAAATCAATAGCTGCAGGTGAAGAGTTGTTGATCGATTACGGTTTGAATCAAACAGATGCGGGGGTTTCTATTATGAGGGTAAGTTTCTTATACAATATTTAACTCAACCTTTGATCGATGACTTGTTATTTTTCTCTTGCATCAAATTTATTTATGTCATGCTTTTTATAATATACACATGGTTAATTATATGTCATGATTTTCATTAATCACGTTTAAGAGACATTGTTATATATGTAATTTTCATTTTTAATATGTCTTAATTGTTATATTGTGGCAGGGTGATCGTGGCCATATGCCACAAGCTGGTTGTGGAAAGTCACGTGATGAATGAGGTAAATTTTAGTTTAATTGTACCCAATAGCATCAATGCAATAGTAACCACAATTCATGATTATATTACATTTGTTAACATTTGACATTTTTTTTTCTATTGAGCTCAATATTTCAATATGATGTCATTCTTATTGTATTGTGGCAGGAGATGGTACTATGAGCACACCTAGAGATTTTGGACAGGTAAAGTTGACTCTCATAGTAAGATTTTTTTTTTATTATATTAATCAAGTTTATTATACATGGTTCAATCTTTAGTTATCGATATGAATATGTCTTTCTTATTGTATTGTGGCAGGGTGACCATGGGAAGGCACCAATGTTGTTGCATCAAGTAAATGATAGTGTAATAGTACCTGAACATGATTATAGTACTTTTTCTTGTTATTATATGCATTATATTTTTTTTACGTGATTTTTCGATTGATGTTCATAGGGCACACCACATCAAAGTGATGATGTGGTCAATGATGTAGATATATATTATTCAACTGACCCAATGGATACTATGAAACTGGATTTGAAAAAGTGCAATCAAGACCTTCTCGATCTGATTTTAATCGATCCAATGACTGAAGAAATACATGCACAAATTGATGAATTGAGGAGGAAGATAAAAAAATATGGGGTAAGGGGCATCTTTGAAAGTTTTTACGAACTACATATATTCATTTATGTTATTTTAGTTCTCCTTTTTTGATATGTCTAATAAATTGAAGTTTTATTCTTTAGAATTTTTTGGAGCCAAAACCCATGTATATGGAACAGGATGCAGAGGGCGGTATTGGTAGTAGCGATTGTTCAACACATCATAAATATACCATACCAACGAGGCTATTTTATTCTCCTACACATCAATGCACTTTAGATGCCACACCCTCAACGTATGTTGGAGGTGAATATGGCCTTTAAAACACCACTACTCCACATGATGATAGAGAGGAAAGTGACATCGAATGCGACAGTTGCTATCCTGGTGCAATATGTGTGGTTAGCAAGGGATCATTTCCCATTAGCTTCTTGGTGAATGATGACTGTATTCCAATCAATATACCGAATATTCCAAGTATTATTTAATTTATTATGTGTTTTTTTTCATGTAATTCAAAGCCAGATAACTCAAACTAGTTTTAATTAATGATCATATGTTTTTTGTAGGAAATAATGTGTTTTATAAGAAACTGCATGATAATGTGTTGGAGATTTTTGGGCCCACCATTCATACACGATGGAATTCCAAAAATGAAAAATTGAAAGATGATTTGATGAAACACATGGCCAGCTTGTTTGGTGAAACCTTCAACAAAAAAGGTATCATCACAACAGCTGGGCTAAATTTGAAATATGTCAAGGCAAATTATAGAGACAATATGCAAATTAACCACAAGTATGAGCATCCTTCGATGGTTCCAGAGAATGAGTGGAAGGAGCTCATTGAGGATGCAAAGGAGAAGGCATTGAGAAAACAAGGAAATACTAGGCTAATCGGTTCAAGAAGGTATGGCACATATCATATTTTCAATGAACAATGTTCATTTTTTAAAATATTTAAAATATATTTAAGTTGCAATATCTAACATATTTGCAACCTTTCATAGGCTCTCTGAAACATATAAAGAAACAAAGGAAATATTGGAAAAACATGGGCAGCACAAACTGGTCCAGGGTGGACATCAGAAGCTAAGGACACGAATTGTATGAAAAATTTGATCATTATTTGTAGGAAACAATTAATTGATTTTTCTAACTGTAGCGAACAATTAATTGATTTATCAGAATAAATTGACATGGTGTTATGCATTGCATGGAAATTATTTTCAAGAAGAAGCCACTGATGAATACTTGAAGCTCGGCTTCAAGTACAGTTTTCAGCATGTGCTGGAACATCGAAAAATATTGGGGAAAACCCCAATTTCCCCATTTATTCACGTAAAGGTAAATAAAATCAATAAGGACATCATTATAATGTACATGCGTAATCTATCCATGAATGATTACATTGAAAAATGAATGTCTTTTTTTGTTTCCAAGGAGAGACCAACAAAAGTAGCGAGGGTAGTAGTACCGAACTTACCATTTGATGGTGGGGAGCTGCCTATCCATTTAGGTATGTATGTTATAAAAAATATGTTTTCAATATGATTTTAAATACATAATTGATTTCCTTTACTAATTAATATTTTTCTATGAATGACAAAGCATTTGCCTTCTCATGCTCATCCAAGAGAGGAACAAATGGCAGAGCCAATGAACACTCTAGTTGACTTGTCTAGTCAACTAGCACGTAAAGATCATTGTAATGAAATTGAAAATAATGAAATACGTATCTCAATAATAACTTCACATTTATATCTATATAACTGTCTTGGTTTTTGCAGATGATGCCCCTGTCCATCCACCTCCACCCCCTTTTAATTGGCATACCAGAGGTATGGTACGGGGGTGCATATCCACAGAAAAAGAGGGAACAAGAACTACAACAGGGAAAGATACTGAAGATGAAGTCCCCTTCTTTGAATTTCTGAGAAAAAAATGAAAACATAAAAAAATGTAGTTGTAAACATTTAATATTTGTATTTGAATGAGTGAAGACATGAACTATTTTCAGTTTTGTTAAAATTTTATTGATCTAGTCGTTGCATGGTGATATTTTAGAATTGAGGTTTCACATATGTATGTTATTGCTCAGATCATATGTCTGAATATGCATGACATCTTTAAATGACTATGGTTATCCTCAAGGGACTGGACACCCCTTCCTGAGTTAACCCAAGGAATATGAGATGACCATATCATTTATAATTGGTTTACTGCTATTACTGCTTTTATTTTTAGTACTTTAACAATTTATGTGGCTCTATGCTGGATAGTATTGTGCTAATTAGAACAATTAGTATAACTATGTTTGTGCTTTTTGAAATTTATATGCGAAGTTTTTTTTCACTTTGTTGCATAGATTATTTTTGAATATATGAGACATCTTCTGAGGACTATGGTTATCATCAAGGGGTTGTCCACCCCTCATTGAGTTAACCTGAGGAAGATGAGATGACCACATGACCTTCCTTATCCTGGGATGATGATTATGAGCTTCCTTATGAAGATGATTGCATGAGACACATGAGATGTATGACCACATACAATTGTGAAGGTTGGGTAACCTACCTTTGATAACGAATTGATGTTCATGAGCCTAGTATGATATCTTGTTGCCTTATTATGATACGGTGACTTGCATGTTTACTTGTATGTGATGTTTAGCCTTGTGGTGACTTGTGATTGACCCTTGCATAGTAGCGTTGAGCTAGACAACCTTTAATTGTTAACGTTCAACTTGTTGATGACCAACATGACCCCTTAGGATTGTTGTTCACCCTTGCATTGACTTTAATAGACCTCCTTAGGTGCCATCCACAACAACGTTACCTTATATGATTTTTTTGGAGTACTTTGCTTTCATTTTTTATTGTGTGTTGGTCGTACTCCTATGCTGCTAATGTTTTTGATTTGCAAGGGTTGGATGATCTATGTTAGGGTCTTTTTTAGTTTAGTGTTCTCTCTTTTAACTTGTATGTTGTTCTAGTTGAGTCTCATGCAACTAACCTAATGCTAAGAGGTTGAAGTCTGAGGATAAGGGAGGTCTTCCCCAACATTTGAATAAATTTTCTTTCTCCTTAGTCATTTCAGCATTGCAAATGATAATGTGACATGCCCAAAATAATGAATTTGTTTTTCTTCTCAGTGTCAATGGGCATGTTGTAGTTTTCATATTCAAATGCAACTCAAAATATCAGTGCAATTATTGAACTTCTATAATTCCTTATATTGCTAATATGTTTATTTGTATATGATTAACCAACATATTCATACATTGCAAGCTATGCATGACTTTAATGGATGTGCATTTGTACAAGTTGGATACATTGTGACTTCATGCTTATTAAATCAGAATCATGAATTTTGACAATTGGTTATCAATACTGTCTGCAATGATATTATTGGGTAGAATCATACGTTTCAATGTTTGGTACTTACTAAGGTAAGATCTTGTCTTGGACCCTCTATTCTAAAATAAATTATGTTTCTTTCTAATTGTAGTAGTTTTCTTGTTTAACCTATGGTGTGTATCCAGACCACTACATGATTGGGAGCTAAATGGGTTGTTACTTAAGTTAAATGTAGATTTCCCTATACAATTGCAAAGATGTCAAGTGTCAATTTTCCAACAAGTGTTTGAAATATTGGGCTTTGTATTTACATAGAGATATAATCTTTAGACTATAATGTTAGCTAGAAAAAAATTAGCAAAAATAAAAATTAAGCATTGTTCCTTTGATCAAAGCCAATTCTAAATAACAAATTTAAGAATTGTCCTTGCAATGGTTGCTTATGATGACCTTCACGTCTCTCTAATTAACCAACTAAAGATGTTGCTTGATATGGAACACATTTACTAAAGATATTTCTAATACTTAGTAGCTAAATAGTAACTTCCAAAGATAAGCACGGATTTTCAATTATTTCAACACAAGATTCTCATCTTCTTAAGTGCTCTCTTGATGTTCACCAAGGGAATGACCCCATCTTGAAATCTCAAGGTGGAAGCTAACCCATGAAGTAACCTCCAAGTAACAAGGGATGTCTGCTTAGCAACCAAAAGGATACTCCAAGGTATGTCCCCCAGCTAAAATGTGCAATTAATCTCCCAAAAAGGTGGCTGCTCCACCAACATGTGCCCACAATGCAACCAAACTTAGCTTCAAAGGGAAATATCCTTCTCAAATGATGCAAATACTAGAAAAGGAGGGATTCATCATCCCCCAAACTTCCTCGAAACTCCAACAATGTTGACACAAAACTAGCCAACTAAACCCTGTAGACAGGGGTTCCACTTTGTTGACCCTCAATCCACTGTGATCTCCCTGAGCACCAGCTCAGACAGGTTTTACCTTATCCAGCAACACCCGTGGAACGCATGAGATCTCACCTAAGGCGTTTAAGGGAGAGATTTCGGAACCAATTTTCTACAGAATAGGGGATGAATATGTGCATCTACCTATTTAGCCAATATTGCACAATATAAATAGATCTGATTACTTATCAACATTCACAAAAGAATTTAGATCGCATAATTCAATCGTAACATGCTTCAACATACTACTGTGCAAAATAGATATAACAAGATATCATTATTTAAGATAAGAAAACATCTCATCATAGATCCATATTGTGGGTTTACTTAACATTCATTAGTGTTAGTTTTTCATCATTTAAGCTAGCATTATGATAAGATCTTTTCACTGAGAGAATAACAAGCACAGCAATCACATAAGCACATCACAAGGGACAAGAGACACAAAGATTTTAG
>LPNX010771304.1:156017-254440 GCA_001517045.1 Pseudotsuga menziesii
CCCTTCTCCAAAAGTGCGCCAGACTTGAGAGAGCAAGAGAGCTAAGTCACAAGTGATAAATAGAGAGACTCTCACTCTCTATTTATATTCTTCCATTGACTTGAAGTGCACTCAACCTAATAATTACTACTCGAGCCTACACCTTAATTAGTGTATAATAACTCAAGTGCCCCTAAACAGTGGGGACTTACCCAATGACTTGATATGACTTGTTTACATTATAATCTTCCCGATCGGAACATTGGGGCATGACCACATGACTCAAATACGTAATAGAAACATCCCGGAATAAACATCGGGTTACAATAATATAAAATACATAGAAGAATACATTCCGAAGTTACATATACATCAACAATTAGTGGGTTGCAAAAAGCAGTAAAACAATAAAACACACTGATTCATATAAACTTCCTCAAGTCATATTACTTCCGCACAAAACAACAAGTTCTTCAAAACAGTTACAATTCACCAATTGCTCTCTAATTATTCTCTCTTAAATCTCTCTCATTTCTATATTACTCTCTCCCAAATATGTATGTATAGGCTTGTGCCTTTACATTCAAAGTCCACTTGGATGACTTCCTAACTAACTCTTAACTGAATCTACAAAATCATGACCAATATCTGCAAAATATAGTCCAAAGTACAAAAATGTTACACAAAATATAAAATATATTCTAATTTCTGCTTTGCATGCTAATATTCCTCTTGCACAGTGTCTTCTATCCTTGTCCATCATCCATGATGCCACGTGGATGACTTGTCCCAAAACCCCTTCCAACAGGCCCCAAACACAATCTTATGGCTCGCCCTCGATCGAAATCAGTTGGACATGGTGTACTCATTGATATTCAGTTTGAAGCTTGCATACTATTGAGTGATCTCCTTCACTTGCACTTGAATTCTCTCAACAATTTCCTGACTTGCGAAGAAATACTGCTTCAATGGGTGCTCCACCATATTTTTGGTAACTTATTTCCTTCCTTTTTGCACAGCCTGTAGCACAAAAACTGCCTTCACAGATGGTTGTGCTCCAATTTCTTGGAACTCATCTATCTGTTCGTTGTGATTTTGCTATTTATCTCAAGCCTTTCCAAACCTCTGCTCCAACTCCCTCAGTTCATTCGACCGTGTAATCTGAATGACTGGCGGCATCGCTTGTAATGCGGTCTACAATGTCACTAATTGGTCTTTAGCCTCCTGCAACTACTTGGTCAGTGGCTCTAACTTTGCATCTTGGATGACACTTCCCCAAAAATCCGTCATTGCCTCAATGAACTTCTTAGCTTCCTGATGTAGCTCTTCAAGTCATGGTGCCACTTCCTATATGGCATTCTTTCGTTCAACAATTTTCACAGGAGGCGTGTTGGGGTATACCAAAGAATTCAAAATGTTGTTATCCTTCTGCAACTACACAATAATTTCCCCAAGTCTTTTTTCTTTTGTGTTTGCATTCAGTTCTGTGGTATTTTCACCAGTGTGATTACAGGAATCCACAACTGGCACTTCCACTTGCATTCGACTGTCGAAAAAGTGGGCCTTTTCAACAATGAGATGATATGTGTTGGAGCAGGGTCCCACAGCTACAGGAAAAGCTGCTACATCGGGACAGGAAAGTCAAAGAAGACAGTACCTGAGAAGCTGAGAAGAGAGAGGTCAACCACTGCACTTAAGGCAACGACGAAGACAGGAGGGCTTAGCTACCCTGATAAAGGAAAGGGAGCAACGGTTCGAGGCATTGAAGACGAAGGACAGAAGCAGAGCAACCGAGGAAGTGACGCCCATACCCACGATTAGCGTCGGGAAGCGTGGAAGAATGCAGAAAGCTGTGGTGTGATGGTAAGCGGAAGCCCACAGTACAGATGCATCGACTATCATAGTTAGGGTTTTTGGGTTACTGTTGGGAAAGGCCCATAGTTTTGTAATGGCGAGACCTTTGGGACACCTATGTAAGCATGTATTTTGTAATGTAAAAGGTTAGACAATTGGGTATCTACTTAGACAGTTAGACGGGGGGTAGACACTGAGTCATTTAGCTAGCCAAGTGTCTCTAGAGAGCAGTATTGTAAGAGTTGAGCTCTGGTCCTGTTAATCCATCTGTATTATCTTACTGTAACTAGTAGCTAGCTCCTTGAGCATGTATGTAACAATCCACAGGGATTGAACAATCCGCAGGGATTGAGAGAGAGAGAGAGAGAGAGAGAGAGGAAGAGTATATTGTAAGAGAAGGCAATATAAGAGAAGAGATCTAAGAGAGAAGGGCTCCCGGTTGTGTGTGCGGAGTTTCCCAGAAGATCTCAAGCTGCATATCAGATTGCAGCAGAACTGTGTTTATCCTCTCAAGATATAATATAAAAACCAGTTCTCATGGACGTCGCTTCCCCCCTGGAGGTGAACCACATAAAATCCGTGTATTGTGCGACTATTTCATGTGTTTGTGCTTTACTTATGTATTATCTGTTATCTGTTACATGAATGTTGCTTATGAGTTGATGGACGTATGTATGTTATGCTTCAGTTTATAGCACATAGAGGGTTAAACGCAAGTTGAAGGTATCAAGTAGCCTGTATATGAGTTTACCAGTGTTTAGTTCATAACAGTTTGACAGACACAGTGTTAAGTGACTCCAATATATGAGTTCTGTGAATTCAGCGTAGTTTATGTTAAGCATATAAGACTGTAGGAGTCTAAGTGAGGCTGTTTAGCTTAACTATTATACTAAGGGAGGAAGCCTTTGGACTGTGAGAGTCATATTGACGTCTTACCGTAAAGGATATCACAGTATAGAAAGGTGATATCGCATTGTCGGAGGAACCGTGGTGTGAGATATCGCAGGATAAGAGATGAGTAGAGGAGATAGTTTGTGCATCGCGCTAGAAGTAGCGATGCGATAAGAGTCTGCTTCCTACCAGCGCCAGCTAGAAGGCAAGATCACTATCGCAGAGAGATCCCACTGGTGAAGAAGAGTCGCGAACCAATAGGATGCTACAAAACCCAATTGAAGACACCTAAGTCTTTATCCGACCCATCCAAGATCACTTCAGGTGAGACTTCAGGTTGCTCTGTGGTCTGTCGCCGAAAGGGCCAGTGAGCTAGGGGTTTTGTTGGTACATTAAAGGAAACCCGGGTCTGCCCAGAGAGACCAACAAATGGTTCCATTACCAGTTTTGAACAAACTAATGAGCTAATGTTCTATTAGCATCCTACTAAAGAAGAAATTAACCACTGGGTTGAGTCTAAGGAGAAAGAATTTGCTAAAAAAGAAAACAAGAGTCCTAGATTGAGTACAGAGGACTGGTTACAAAAACATATCTTCACTGACCTGCATACGATATTTTTTGCAACCTATGCAAATGAGTTGTACGACTGGTTATCAAAGTTGACTGATAAGAATATATTCAAGAAGAAAAGAAACATAGTCTAGACACCATAGTTGATCCAAACTGTGAAGAGCGTTGATAATCCCATTTCACGGGTAGTAGACTTCTAGCTTGCGAGTTTTCTAGAAGGCTTCGTTACAGAGTTTGCAGTCGATCAAAGAAATATCTTTAGCGAAGCAAAGAGGTACTTCTTCAAAGGATATCACAGTAATTACCTAAGCTCTTTAAACTTGTCCATTACGATGTTATTACATGAAAAAGGAGTAATGGATATAGTCTCAGATGAATAAGTAAATAAGTGTAATGTCACAAGAGTTTGAGAGTGACTTTGATGAAATTGGATGTACATGTAGTGGTAAGAAATATAAAGTAGATTTCAGATCTTCTCTCTTTGAAAACATTTCAGACACTACTAGAGAACAGAGTCCAAGTAATATAGAGAGAACAGTAGGGGGTATCCCTTACCACCCTTATGCCCCATAGAAAGCAACCGGGACTCAGAATAATCCCACAGGAACTACATCTAGTAGTTCACATATAGTACATACTAGCTTTACACCACCTACATCTACACTGCCGAGTGGTAGTAATACAGCAAACCAGAATCCACCACGTAGAAACAGAATGGGGGATGACATGAAACTACCTACCTTCAAGGGTACAGGGGCAGAAGACCCGGAACAACATTGGTTCTTATGTGAAGCCATATGGACCATTAAAGGGATCCAGGATGATAATATTAAACTTGTCCAGTTGGTCACTACACTTAGAGATAGAGCCTTAATATGGTATATGAAATATACAACAGCACCAGCCAGAACACTTGTACAGGTCAAGACCACAATGATTAAAGAATTTAAGAAACCTAAGTCTGAGTCACAGTGTATCACAGAGCTTAAAGACATCAAATAGCTACCTACAGAGTCAATATGGGACTTTGATCAGAAGTTCAAAGCCCTTATAGACCAAGTCAGCTTTGAGTTTGCGTTGGAGCAGCATAGAGAATGGTTCATCGCAGCACTGCTCCCTCACATCAGACTTCCATTAATGCAACAGAGACTCCGTACGTAGGATGAAGCGTTGGAGATGGAAATGAAACTAGAGGCCTCACCTCTAGCTAAGACCAGTATAGAAATGACAAACCTATAGAACCAGTTAGCCAATCTCATGTTACAGATGCATGAGATTAAGAAAGGAAAAGAGATTGCACAAGAGCTATGGTGTATAAAGTGTAAAGGAAAAGGCCATACTAAGGATAATTGTCCAGTATTTGTGGAGTATTTAGCAAGTGGGGCTCCTAACCCCTTATTACAGACTCAAGGGCCGTGGTGTGAACTCTGCAGAACAAGAGGACATCGACCACCAGAATGCCCTTTACTTCAGAAGTATGTACAAACCCCTAAGAACTTATATTGTAACTTCTGCAAGTCAGTAGGTCATGATGAACATAATTTCCAAGCTTATGATCTTATGATAGAGAGAAAGCATGACTTGTACAGAGTCCAGTCAGAAACACCTGGTCCAGCAGCAGGACCACAGCATGAACCGACTCATGATGGCCGTGGAGGAGGATTCAAAGGACGAGGCCATGGAGAAGGATTTGGCCGTGGAGGAGGCTTTGTCCATGGAGAAGGCTTTGGCCGTGGCCGTGGGCCTATTACTTGTTACAATTGTGGAATTGTAGGACATTATGCTAGGGACTGTCAGAACCCTAGTATGACATGTAAGTATTGCAATTCCTATGATCACCCTATAGAAGAGTGTCTGATCTTGATAGCCAAGATTAAAGACCCTAAGCCAGCAGTACACCAGAACATTTAGCTTATTTCTGCTGAGCAGAAGGAACCAAAACCAAGATTCAACATTGTGACTCACAGTGGTGCTTCTACTAGTCCGACATCACAGGATGCAGAAAAGAACACAGGTCTGGAGTGGGTGCACAAAGCCACTACTAAATTAACACCACTCGACCTGCAAAAGAACAAAGAAATGTTTCAGAAAGCTCAAACTTTCTTTACTGAACCTATAGCATCGGGATCATAGGTACTACTATGCAGGGGTGTACCGTAGCAACAAACACCTCATGGCGTTAGTCTTGTGCAGATATCACAGGCTACCACATCGAGAAGGTGCGAAGAGGATGAGTCGACAGGAAGTGTACAATCCTTCCTGCAGAGTTGCTTGAAACTCATTAGAAATGAGAAATCTCTCGGAGAGCTTCAGTGCATCATAGATTAGTGTCAGCCATCTTCTTCCATGAGGAGTGTGCAGCGTGCTGTTCATAATATTATGGGCCATACTAGAACAAGAAGAGAGATGAGACTCACAACACAAGTTGGAGAATTTGAAATGGATGAGGTAATCCTAGATTTAGGATCAAAGGTAAATGTTTTGACTATGCATACATGGGAACAGATGGGTAGCCCTAAGTTATCCAGATTGCCTATCCATTTACGACTAGCCAATCAGCAGTGGGTATCACCACTAGGTTGATTACCACAGGTACCAGTTGATATTGACAGAGTCCGCAGCTTTGCAGACTTTGAAGTTATAGAGATCATTGGCGATAGTAGACCATATCCAGCTCTACTAGGTATTGATTGGGAAATCGATAACATGGCTATTATCAATTTAAAGAAAAGACAAATGACCTTTAAGGATAGTCAGATCCAAGTCATCGCACTGTTGGATCCTTTTTAGGGTCCCAGGTATATTGAACCTATACGAGCAGAGGAAGAGGCGTGTAATATGGAGAGCCTCTATCAGATGACAGCTATTCAGAGTGATTACATCAAGCCAACCGTAGAAGGAAACATCAATTGGCAATGCAACAGCTCATGCGCATCAGATTTGGAGGTTGGTCTAGAGAATTGGCAGGATAGACTTTACGAAGTCTCAGCACGTAGATGTGCATTTATGACTAAGTCACTATGATGGATTGGCGCAGACATTATTGATGTTTCGTCTCTTCATCTCTTAGCGGATGTCAATGACTTCTTACAACAGTTTGAGTAGGAAATTCCTCAGGAGCAGAAGATGAAAGCTATTGACCTTGCAGTAAGAGCCACACCTGTAAGATGGTGGCATGCACATAAAGAATATATCGCATCATGGGATGAATTTAAGAGATTGATGGCAATCAGGTTCTCTAATGACAAGGAGCCCTTACAACAGAAATATACAAGAGAAAGTGACCCCAGGTCACATATTCAGACTTGTGAACAAAATTGGTCAGAAATTCCAGAGGATGAATGGGTTCACCTATTCATTCACACTTTAGACACAGTTCCAAGGAACTGCTACGCTGAGACTGAGTTGCACAGAGGAACCATCACATGGCCACTTATGATAGATAGCTTTTTACTCACTTTCACTTTTGAATCTGAGTATCCAAGTATTGATCAGGCCCTAGACATTCTAAAGACTAAGATATTTGATGACTGTACCCAATCAGTGTCTGCTCAGTCTGATTGGGCTATCCAGTTGGAACATGCGGTAGAGTGCTACAACTTCGCAGCAGAGCTAGATGATGAGGATGAGAATCCTCGTAGCATCAACATTCCAGAGTCAGAAGGGACTCGCGATGTTGATGGACCAAGACTTGAGATTCCAGCTATCACAGAACCTATCAAGATTAAAAAGATCAATATTGGCACAGCAACAGAACCAAAGTTTTCCTCTATAGGAGACTATTGGGATGACAAAATAGTAGGACACATTGCAAATCTTTTACATGACTATCAGGACTTATTTCCCGCTAAGTTCACAGAGATGAAGGGAATAGTAGGATATTTGGGAGTCATGCGCATACCATTGAAAGAGGATGCTAGGCCAGTTAAGCAGCATCCATATAGATTGAATCACTGCTATAAAGAAAAAGTTAAGGATGGGATCGATAAGATGCTAGCAACAGGAATCATTGAGCCAGTAGAAGAAAGTGAATGGGTTAGTCCCATGGTTGTGTAGGAAAAGAAAACTGAAGGAGACATTAGGATTTGTGTCGATTTGTGCAAACTCAATGATGCATCACTTCATGATCCATTTCTGACACCCTTTACTGAGGAGGTTTTAGACAATGTGGGAGGACAGGAGGTCTACTCCTTCCTGATGGATTTTCAGGCTATCACCAGATCAGAATCCATCCAGAGGATCAACATAAGACCACCTTTGCGACAGAATGGGGCTCATTCTAGTATACGGTAATGCCCTGTGGTCTTAAAAATGCACCAGCTATCTTTTCTAGAGTAGTAGTTGCTGTATTCAAGGAATACATCCATAAATTCTTAGAAGTCTATTTTGATGATTGGACTGTATTTGGATTAATCGAAAAGCATATAGGAGATTTAAGGCTCATGTTAGAGAAATGTAGGCAATATCAGATTTCTCTTAACTTGAAGAAATGTATATTCTGTGCACCATTTGGTATTTTTTTGGGTCATATTGTTTGCATACAAGGCTTGATGGTAGATCCTACAAAGATTGCCATCTTTGTACATCTCCTAGCACCCAACTTAGTCAAGCAGTTGAGGACAATACTTGGTCATACCGAGTACTATAGAAAATTTATCAAAGTTTATGCAAAGATCACAGTGCCTATGGAAAAGATGTTAAAGAAAGACGTGACATTCATATGGAATGAGGAATGCCAGCAAAGTTTAGACACACTTAAAGGGAAGATGGTTACAGCACCCATCTTAGTATTCTCAGAATGGAACAAGCCATTTCATGTTCATGTGGATGCATCTGGCATCACACTGGGCATTTTCCTAACGCAGCCAGGAGAAGGGGGTATCGATCATCTGATCGCGTACTCCAGCAGAAATCTATCTACAACAGAAAAGAACTACACCAATATAGAACGAGAAGGATTAGCCATGGTGTATGCTCTACAAAAGTTCTGGCACTACCTGTTGGGTGCCCCATTCAAGATGTTTATTGACCATTCCGCTTTAAAGTATTTGGTCAATAAACCAGTATTGGGAGGAAGGATCTATAGATGGTTACTTCTATTTCAGGAGTATGATTTTGAAATCATTGTAAAACCAGGAATATTAAATGCTAGACCTGATCATCTATCGCGAATGGATTCAGGAGAAGAACCAAGTAATTTAGAGGATAATTTGCCAGATGCGCAATTATTTTCTATCTAGATCACAGATGAGTACTATGAGGATATTATTCACTTTCTCACTACAGGGTGTGCACCGGTTGACTTCACTAAGTAGCAAAAGAAACAATTAGTTGTGAAAGCAGCAGACTTCACTTTGATCGCATGACATCTATATAAGTTAGGTCCAGATGAAGTCTTGCGCAGATGCGTGATGCCACACGAGAAAGAGGCCATTATCAGAGAAGCACACTCAGGTACCACAGGAGGTCATTTCGCAGGAAAGCCGACTGCTCAGAAAATCCTGACTGCAGGATTATGGTGGCCTACTTTGCACAAAGACACTAAGGAATTTTGTAGATGTTGCGATATCTGCCAGAGGGTAGGAAAACCTTTGTAGAGAGATGAAATGACGCTGCGACCACAGATTACACTACGGGCATTTGACAAATGGGCTATAGATTTTGTGGGTCCTATCAACCCACCAGGGAAACAAACTGGTACGAGATACATCATCATGGGAACAAAATACCTCGCCAGGTGGGCAGAGGCTAAAGCAGTAAGGAATTGTGATGCTACTACAACTACACAATTCATTTTTTAAAACATCATAAGTAGATTTGGATGTCCAGTAATTTTGATGAGTGATCAAGGCACACATTTTCTGAACCACACTATTGAGGCCTTGACGGAGGAATTCCAGATCCAGCACCATAAGAGCACTCCCTACCACCCACAAGCTAATGGTATGGTGGAGGATTTTAACAAGATTCTATAAAATGCCCTTACTAAGATCTGTGACAGCTAAAGAAATGATTGGGACCTCAGGGTTAATACTGTATTATGGGCATATAGGACTACATGTAAGAAACTTACAGGACACACACCTTTCAGCTTGGTGTATGGACAAGAGGCTGTTATGCCTATGGAATATATTATTCCCAGTTTAAGAGTTTCTCAAATTACTGAGATAGATGATACATATACGATGA
This sequence comes from Pseudotsuga menziesii, assembly GCA_001517045.1. Classification (NCBI taxonomy): domain Eukaryota; kingdom Viridiplantae; phylum Streptophyta; class Pinopsida; order Pinales; family Pinaceae; genus Pseudotsuga; species Pseudotsuga menziesii. The sequence continues at coordinate 165,501 of LPNX010771304.1, forward strand.
ATAAAAGGCTAGCACAGCTGCTTTCCTTAGAGGAAGACAGATTCATTGCAGAATTCCATCAGAAAGTGCAGAAGGCATGAGAAAAAGATTGGCATGACAGGCACATTAAGAGTAAGAGTTTTCAGATAGGACACCTAGTGCTCCTATATGACAGCAAGTTTGCTAATTTTCTAGGCAAGTTCAAGACGCATTGGTTGGGGCCATATCAAATTCAGTATGTCACAGAAAGATGTGTCGTTCATCTCAGCAAACTGAATAGGGAGCTTCTTCCTACATTGATTAATGGCAATAGGCTTAAGCTTTATAGTGACATCCACTCCACCTCCCAGCCCTAACTCAGACAGCTTTGTGAGTGCAGATGTCCAGTGTAGTTGAAAGGAGGCATCGCACCAGGAATGAGTCTACACTAAAAAAAAATCCAAGTATGAGGAATCGCATCAGAAACTTTATGTTGCGCAAGTCATAGGACGACTTGCGGAGTTCATGATGACACTTTGGTTTGATACGATGCGGTGTGACATCGCAGCAATGTGATGCTCCCTGGGCCACGTAGACAAGTTTGAAAAGAGACAGAGGGCCAGTCACTTCGCCTTCTGACAAGCAGTTAATACAGATATGACTGGTATACGTTACCCTAGATTTGGAAACAGTATAATGTTTTTTCCATATTTGCTAAATCTTGGTCGAGACCGGCGCCTGCACACAAGTTTCGAGGGAAATTTCATCGGATTTCAGCAATTAATGAGGATCGAAACAACGGGTATTGTCTTGTCCATGCAATTAATACCACCAACGGTTCCAGCCTAGATTACCGTTGCTTCAGAGATTATTGCTTTCATTATAAATTCAGAGATCATTCATACAGAAGGGTTACTTTTGCGATTTCTGAGAGTACAGAGAAATTTGGAGAGTTTTCCTGTGAAGAGATACTTCACTTACAGAGTGCTAGTTTCCCCATTTTTGCAGCCATTGCCAGTCCAGAGTATTGCACCGAGTGGTTTCTGTCCGAGATAGAGCCTTTACAGGACATTGTGCAGAGATTCCAGCGTGGTGGCCTTGTGTCCGCTATGACAACGGTGCCCAAGGTTGTGAAATTAGGTACATCATAGGTCAGACAGCCACCAAGGATGAGGAGTCAAGCGTAGGATGTAGAAGATGTCATCAAAGTCTTTTGCTGTAGAGAAGCATAAAGATGACCACATCACTAAAGATAAGAAAACAGAGCAGAAGAATGATGAGAATAAATCTCCAGCCAAGAAGAAAGTAAAATGAGGAAAAGATGGCAATGGGAGAAGGAAGATGACCTATCTCATCACCTAAGAGAAGAACTAGAGATTTCTGAGGCAAAGAAATGAAAATATGAAGATCTAGGTAGCATGAATACCTAGAGCAATTTCCTGAGAAGAAAAGTGAAAGGGGCAAGCAAAACAAACAAGCAAAACTTCAGAATGCAGACAAAGGCTTGCTCTCGGAATGGAATTCATGATTTGTATAGTTTTCATATGAAAGGATCCAGATCGAGTGAAATGTTTAAGAAGACTGGAAGATACAGATTTATATTTTAATTGGGATACGAGTTCTAACCCAGATAGGGAGGAGTTCTCATGATACCATGGATTTGAATCCTTATGGTGAAGAAATGAATGGCAGGTCTTGCAAGCGACAAGAGCAAGAGCATGAAAATAAGGGAAGGAAAGGTAAGAGAGATCTACGAACTAATTTTATAGAAGACTCCAGCATTAGTCAAGCTATGCTTGAAATGGCACAAGAGTGTGTCGAAGCTATGAACAACGAAGTTGCAGGACTTCGAGATAAATTCACAAGGAATTTGCAGGAAGCCAAGGAGAAGCTACAGCAGGAGAAGCTAGTTGTTAGTGGCTCAGGGATGAGCCACAAGTAAGTGTTAGGGGACTATTGGAGTAGGGTCCCGCAGCTACAGGAAAATCTACTACATCAGGACAGGAAATTCAAAGAAGACAGTACCTGAGCGGCTGAGAAGAGAGAGCTCAACCACTGCACTTAAGGTAGTGACGAATACAAGAGGGCTCAACTACCCTCATAAAGGAAAGGTAGAAACGGCCTGAGGCATTGAAGATGAAGGACAGAAGCAGAGTGACTGAGGAAGCGGTGCCCATACCCATGATCAGCGCTGGGAAGCATGGAAGACTGCAGAAAGCTGTGGTGTGATAGTAAGTGGCATCCCACAGTACAGATGCGTCGACTGTCACAGTTAGGGTTTTTGGGTTACTGTTGGGAAAGGCCCACAGTTTTTTAATGGCAAGACCTTCGAGCCACCTATATAAGCATGTACTTTGTAATGTAAAAGGTTAGATAATTGGGTAGCTGCTTAGACAGTCAGACGGGGGGTAGCCGCTGAGTCATTTAGCTAGCCAAGTGTCTCTAGAGAGCAGTATTGTAATAGTCGAGCTCTAGTCCTGTTAATCCATCTGTACTATCTTACTGTAACTAGTAGCTGGCTCCTTGAGCATGTATGTAACAATCCACAAGGATTGAATAATCCGCAGGGATTGACAGAGAGAGAGAGAGGAAGAGTATATTGTAAGAGAAGGCAATATAAGAGAAGATATCTAAGAGAGAAGGGCTCCCAGTTGTGTGTGCGGAGTTTCCCAGAAGATCTCGAGCTGCATATCATATTGCAGTGGAACTGTGTTTATCCTCTCAAGATATAATATAAAAACCAGTTCCCATGGACGTAGCTTCCCCCTGGAGGTGAACCACATAAAATCTGTGTGTTGTGCTACTATTTCATGTGTTTGTGCTTTACTTATGTATTATCTGTTATCTGTTACATGAATGTTGCTTATCAGTTGATGGACGTATGTATGTTATGCTTCAGTTTATANTCCTGTATATGAGTTTACTAGTGTTTAGTTCATAACAATTTGACAGACACAGTGTTAAGTGACTCTGGTATATGAGTTCCGTGAGTTCAACGTAGTTGATGTTAAGCATATAAGACTGTAGGAGTCTAAGTGAGGATGTTTAGCTTAACTATTATACTAAGGGAGGAATCCTTTGGACCGTGAGAGTCATATTGACGTCTTACCGTAAAGGATATCACAGTATAGAAAGGTGATATCGCACTGTCGGAGGAACCGCAGTGTGAGATATCGTAGGATAAGAGCTGAGCAGAGGAGATAGTTTGCACATCACGCTAGAAGTAGTGATGCGATAAGAGTCTGCTTCCTACCAGCGCCAGCTAGAAGGCGAGATCGCTATTGCAGAGAGATCCCGCTAGTGAAGAAGAGTCACAAACCAATAGGATGCTACAGAACCCGATTGAAGACACCTGAGTCTTCATCCGACCCATCCAAGATCACTTCGGGTGAGACTTTAGGCTGCTCTGCGGTCTATCGCCGAAAGGGCCAGTGAGCTAGGGGATTTGTTGGTACACTAAAGGAAACTTGGGTCTGCCCAGAGAGACCAATAATATGTTTCTTTTTTCAGCTCTGTGATCTCCTTAGTAGTATTCGTCTTCAAATATTCTTATGATTTCTTCAATTCTTCTATATCCTATGCTTTTCCTTCAATCAACTTCTCCTTAGTGCGCCACAACTCATCAACTTATTTCTGCATCGCTTCCTCTTTCTCTCGTGATCATGGAAATTTATTGTTGATCTCTTTTTGTCTGTCTGCCAACTCATGTTTGGAAATTCACTGCAAGTATACCAATGTTTGCATAGAAAGTTTATTGATATCCATTGCAACATTTTTTAGCTACTGCAGGGAGGTATTTAAGTCCTCACTTCCAATGTCAATCACATTCGGGGGAATTTGAAGATTCCTGACCCACAGCTCGGTGCTGATTGACGCACACTCATGCACCATCACACTCTCTAGTGATCTTTTCAAAACAACATCATATATAGAATCTAGTTTAGCTCTTACCTCTACAAATCCCTATAGTGTCAACTTCTTCATTTCCTTTGTTGCCGCATTAGTTGCATCATTAATGGCCTTAACGATCCAATTTAACTGCACTTCCATTACTGACCTAGTGCTACTACTCGTATCCTATTCCATGTTCCTTTTTGTTCTTAGTTCCTTGAGTATGTGATGTTCCTCTGGGTCAGTAGGTGTCTCTATTGATGATTCTTCATTAGGTTGTTGGTCATCTTTGCACACAGTATCAATAGGTGCATCCATTAGAGGTCCTGTTGATATTTTTGTTACACTAACTGGTTCTTGCCATCCCACATGCCAATCATTAATCATTGCCTCCAGTTCCACATCAGTCACCTTGTACCTCATTGGAAACCATTGCTTGGCGGGGTCCCACCACGTTAAACGTGAAAAACATGGGGTCCAATTGCAAAATGTGGAATCTTCTAATATTTTTTTGTGGCTTCCTTTGTCAGTCTTGGAACTTTTACCGTTTCCACCTGCAGGACTTCCCAGTAGATCCAAAATTGGATCGAGTAGTCTACCATTCTCTCTGCTTATTTGACCCACCATAAATTCTAATATCTCACACCCTTGAATACCTATATTTCTTTGATGTCCATCCTCTAGTAATCATATGGCTCCATCCAAGCCACTAATGCAATCAAAATGAGGAGCCAACTATATGTGAATGGTCTTTCACCCACCTGTGCAGCCACTGTGTCCTTCGCTAACTGGTTCATAACAAAAAGGGACCAATTCATTTGTACACCTTGCACACACAACTCAACACATGCGACCACCGCAGAATTAGATTGAACCAGGCGGTTCTTTCTTACGACTTTACTGGCAAAAATCCTTGTTCCAATACTGGCAGTTCTTTCTTTCTTTCTTACGAATTCCTCTTCTTACTCCATCCACAAGATATTCAGAATGGAAGTTGAAGATGAATGCATCTCTAAAGAGACAAGGTCTCTATGAGGTATCTATTGGAATTTGTAAAGAGTCTTATGAATATGAGAATGACTAGTTAAATGACGGTGATAGAGCTTATGGAGAAATATGTAGGACTTTTACTCCAAGCTTGCTTATAGATCTTACTGAGTTTCCAGAATACCCAAAGTATCTCTGGATAGAACTGGATAGAATATTTGGGACAAACAATGAGGATTTTTATAGAATTTTTGGGACCACATTCATAACCACAAGATTTATTTACTCATAATTCTCGGCCTATACTCTTTTTGATGAAGTTGTACAAGATGAAGAAGCAGAATCTTCCTCACAATCAATTCAAATTCAAGAAAGTCTCCTTGGAGTGACTCCTTCTCCTATTGCTCCGGAAGTGTATGAGATCTCTGATATATCATATCGTCACATGGATGATCTAGAAGAATACATTCGAATATCTGTTATTGAATAAAATCTCTCCTTCCATTCTATGCAAAAATTCTCCAGTGATTCTTCTATTATAAATTATGTGTATAGTTTATCGATGATTGCTCCAGGAAAGGGAGAGGAATTTGATTTCTCTACCTCTAATGATGTTTCTGGTGTCTATATAATTAATTCCTTGGATATTTTGGAAATAATATCATATTTTAGGAGTGATCCATTCACTCTCATTGATCTATAGCTTCCAACAAATTCCTACATGATTGCATGCATCGATACTCATGGTTTTGAAGAAGGAGAAAACTGTGCATCTACCATCTTGGTGGAACACACTCTTGGATATGATATGGAATTTATTGGATCTGATATGATATTATTTGGAAATCATATGATATTACTTGGTTCTAGGTTTCAATAGCTTTCAATAATGCTTATAGTTTTTCTCATCAATTTTGGTGTGAAGAAACAAGTACCAAAATTCTCTTTCAAAAGTTCTGCTGGGGATTTGATGTCAGTTTTCTCTCATGAGTTTGCTGATATTATATTTTGTAAAAATTTGGATATTTTGGAAATAATTTCATATTTTATGAGTGATTCAAACACTCTCATTAATCTTGATCTTCTAGCAAATTCCTACATGATTGCATGCACCAATATTTAGAATTTTTAAGAAGGAGAAAATTGTGCATCTACCATCTCGGTGGAGCAAAATATTGGATCTAATATGAAATTTATTGGATATGATATGATATTATTTGGATCTGATATGATATTAATTGGTTCAATATTTCAGGTTCGTGAGCCTTCAGTACTGCTTGTAGATGTTCTCATCCATTTTGGTGTGAAGAAACAAGTACCGCAAGTCTCCTTCAAAATTTATGTCGGGGATTTGATTTCATTACACACTTTTGGATCTGATATGGAATTATTTGGATATGATATGATATTATTTAGATCTGATCTGATATTACTTGTTTCAATATTTCAGGTTCATGATCTTTCAGTACTGCTTGTAGCTGGTTTTATCAATTTTGGTGTGACAAATCAAGTACAACAAGTTTCCTTCAAAATTGTTGTTGGGGATTTGATTTCACTTCATAGTTTTGGATCTGATATGAAACTATTTAGATAAGATTTATTTTATGATATCATAATATTTGTCTCAGGTTTTAATCTTCAATATATTTAAGTATTTCTTATAACTGGTTTCATCAATTTTGGTGTGACAAATCAAGCACCGCAAGTCTCTTGCAATTTTGTTGTCGAGGATTCGATGTTAGTTATTTCTTATGAATTTTATGATATAATATTTTTTGAATTATTGGATATTTATGAAGCTATATAAGATTATGTGGCTCAATCATTCGCTCTCCATGGTCCCAGGGATTCTCTACCTTTGGTCACATGCTCATCTCCTCACAAAACTAGTAAAGAGGAAGACATTCTACATCCGCTTGGACACTTGCTCCTAACAATTGGGGATTATTTTACCACTCATGGTTTGCTGTTAAAGGCTAACATATATAAAATTATTCAGTGTTCCTCACATGGTTTGAATTCTCAAGAACTTTTGCTCTCTCTTTAGTTGATTTCAGCTACTCTACATGGGTCCAGTTTTCACCGTGTAGCTGTTTATATTTATGATTCAGTTGAGTACATTATTCTTCTTCCAAAGAGGAAGATTCCTCCAAAAATAAGCACTTTGTTTGGATTCATAGATTCACCTGCACAAAAGAACCAAGATATTGTTGCTGCATAGTGCTGCAAATAGCAGGAAATTTTTTCACAAGTTTTTTCAAAATTTGTATTTCTGCTTATTTTGAGGGGGGGGAGGGGGGTTTCCTATGAGGTTTTCCCCTATTTCCTTGATTGTATTGAGCATAATTTTTTACTATATTTTATATTTTAATTAGGTGACCTATGTTCTTGTTACTAGGGCCCATATTTTTCCATGTTAGGATTCAAGGGGGTGTTAGGATTATTAATCCTCCCTTGGTCAAATCTCAATTAGATTAATTTAGACTAACTTAGGAACCTTAATTAATTATTTGGGTATACTAGTACCATTGGGTCCACTTGGATTAATGGGGACACATGTACTAGTTACTATAGTGTGAGGAACATTTCTATAGGTTAACTACCACTTATTTCATGTGCATGCATTGGTTTGGGCGCCTCCTAGACCAATCCCTACATTTTAGGACCCACTGGGAGTCCTGACACCAACCTCCTTCAGTTAGTTTGATTTGGAACTAGTTAGTATTAGTTAGCCCTCGATTACTTTTATTTAGTTCACAATCAATTATCTAGTGCTAGTTATGCATGGCTAATGCATGGCTGTATGTGCAGTAGGCTCCTTTTCCCACCTACCAGACTCAATTGCACTGAGTTAACTAGATATCACTGATTGATTGAGTTGTTGGACATCTAGGAGTTGATCTATTGGACTTTGATATTGATTGAGACACAATGAGTTAGATGACCAGTTAGGTACAGTCAGATTCATTGGATATCTTCAAATTTCTACCTAATGCATTCGAATTCTTTTCCTATGTAAACTATTGTAACAATGGATTTTATTATTGTGAATGATACTGTAAATTCCTAAGCAATACTCATCTGTTTCCTATGTGGTTTGTTTTGTTCAGTTTGTATCTGCATTCTCCATTTGCTACAAACTAAATTAGAACTATCTGCTTGAAGATCTAAATGGCATTCAAATTCTAATACCGTTATCTCTAAAATCAACCCCATCGTGACTTCAACTGGCTCATCCAACCTTAAATACCTTCCATGGAAGCACGACAAAAGCTGCTTCACGCATGCATTCACTTTTGTCGACTTCCCAAAGTGTGGCATATTGATCAACCCAAGTAATCCAGATCTAGCTAGCCCACCTGCGACCTCTACCATTGACACATATGGTTCATTTTCAATGTCCTCTAGTGAAAGCAAGTCGTATTCTTCATATTTTAGTTGCATCAACATTGGAATGATGTCAAAAGTGCATACCATCCCTTGTGGGATTGGTGACATCCTTATCTGATACTTCTGATTCTTTGAGGGCTTCTTGGCCTGTGCACCAGGACGATTAGGAGGGATATATCCAGGGATGTCCTTGACAGACACCCCTGCTCTAGCTGCAGACTCCACCACTCTTGATCTTGACAGTCCCATCTATGTAGTGTCTTCTCCTTGTGCCCTTGCAGACATTCTAGTCCATCTCTTCTGTGGTGCTAAAGAGCTAGGCTTCTACGCCTTTCTCTTCCCCTTTGGAACCGTCGATGATCTGAATTGCATACTGGTGAATTATTCCATAATTTCTACTGGTTTGAGCAATGAATCTTGCTCACTCAAAATATCTACTATATTTTGGTTACTCTACATTCTGTACCAATTCCCATCAAGACTTAATAAGAACACACCCTTTCTGGACCTAGTAACTTTCTCACTCTTCTCAACCTTTCTCAACAACTCGCTCTAAAACTCGGCAGCTCTGCAACTCAACTAAACTATGCATAATGGTATCTTCTGACTGTGTCTAACTCATTCTTATAGTTCCAAATCAACTCATACTCATAATTACCATATAAATGGGATCATCATGACTAAATAATGCATTAAATACCTGAATCCGCCATCGATTCACCACCTTATGGTTAGATCCGCCATCATTATGCATCACTTATACAAGTGTCATCGGTTAACTAGTTTTAAGTGTGTTCATTTATTACTGATTTGAATTATGTTTGTAACCCTACAGCTGTCATAGCATGACTTCCTAACTGCACTATTAACTCCTACACCTGCACAACCACCTCCTCTTGGTGTGCCTTCCATTCATCCATCATCTTATCTACTTTTTTTTTATTGCATAGTGCCTCAAGCACTGCATGGTTATGGACCCGTCCTATAGGGCTTCAGCTTGCTACCATTCACTAGCTTTGGCAACATTGCACTATCTAACTATTATAGTTGAACTTCACCTCTTGAAGTAATTGAACTAATAAGATATGGAACTAACCAGCACATCTGTAACTTACCGGGATGCTTCATGAACTTGTTTTTGTACAACAACACCAAATATCCCTGCTGAAATTATTTATTCTTTATGTCACGATCGTGCCACACCTTATTTTGATCCTTCTCAATGCACTAGTGGGATCCTGCCATAAAACGGTCCTCCTCGATTTGCATCAACTGTGCCATACACTCCTCTAGTGTTGCTTCATCATCCATACCCATTGCCGCGGCAATGCATAGACTTGGAACAATGTACTCCATAGGTATGGCTTCTTTTTTCCCATACACCAACTTGAATGGTGTCTGTCGTGTCAATATTTTGCAAGTGGTGTGATATTTCCATAAAAATGCAGGAATATTTAGGTCCTAATCATCGCAACTTGCATTACATACCTTTGCAAGTACATGGTCCAATATTTTATTAAATGCTTCTACTATTCCATTCGCATGTGTATGATATTGGGTACTTTTCTTGTGATGTGTTTGCAATTCCTCCATCAATGCACTTACCGTGCGGTTGATGAAGTGGTTTCCCTAGTTGTTCATCAATATCCTTGGGAATCCAAACCATGTTACAATGTTATCAAATAGGAACTTGGCTGCTATCGCAGTTATGCAATCCATGAATGGTGCGGCCTCTTTCCACCTCATCCAATAGTCTGTGGATGTAATGATTTATTGTGCACCGGTTCTCTTTCCAGGTGGGTTGATTGGTCCCACAAAATCCACGACCCATTTATCAAATGGCTGCAACATTACTTGCAATACCAGTGACATCTCATCCCTTTGTGATGGTTTTCTAGTGCATTGATAGCCATCGCAACTACGTGCATATCCTGTCACATAATTATGTAGAGTGGGAAACCAAAGCCCTATGAAAAGCACCTTCCTTGCAGTATCTTGACCTCCATAGTGTCCACTAGCAACTCTTGCATGTGCTTCTTCCAGAATCTTCCCTTATTCATGCGTTAGGACACATAGCCACAAAATCTCATCTGGTCCTAGTTTATATAGTTTTCCTACGATCAACTAGAAGTATGAAGCCCTTAACACCAACTGCTTCTTCTGACTGGTAAAAAATTCCTCCGGTGTGACTCCCATTGTTAAGATCTGAATTATTTGAGCATAATAATCATCTTCTATGTTGAGTCTAAACAACTGCGCATCCGACAGCCCATCCTCAATATTTGTGGGGCTCTTCAGTTGCCTTAATTCGAGATAAATGATCAGGGCCCGCATTCAAGCAACCCAACTTCACAATTATCTCAAAATCAAATTCTTGGAAGAGAAGTAGCGAGTGGCATATATTCCCTCCCAACATAGAATTATTGACTAGGTACTTCAAAGCAAAATGGTTAGTAAACATATTAAAATTACCTCCTAGGAGGTAATGCCTAAACTTCTCTATGTGGTCATATAGTTTTTCTTAGCAAATGACAACTTTCGAATAGCAAAAGCAATTGGGTGATATAGGTCCCTTTCTCTTGGTTACGCAAGCACGACTCACAACGCAACAGACAATGCATCCACGTAGAAATGGAACTCCTTGTAACAATATAGGAAAAATAGTATTAGTGTAGAATAAATATTGGATTTCAGTGTGTCAAATATTCCTTGACATTCTTGACTCCATACAAAAGCAACATATTTCTTCAATAGCTTCTCCATAGGGGCGGTAATCGCAACATAACCTCTTATGAATTTGTGATAGTATCTGGTATGCCCTAGCGTCCCCCTAAGTATATTAATATTCGTCGATGGTGGCAAGCTCAAAATCAGTGCTATCTTCACAGGATTGACCAAAAATCCTTGCTTGTAAACAATGTGACTCAAAAGCATCTCAAATGGTGCATAGAAAATACACTTCTTCATGTTCAGCGTGATCTGATGATGTTGACATATTTCCAGCATCAGCCACAGGTTTTCCAGATGATCCCTAATTAGGCCATACATTGTCCAATCATCCATATAAACTTGAAGGAACTTCTAAATAAAATCTTTGAATGTAGCCACAACAACCCGATAAAATATTGCAGGTGCATTCTTCAATCTGAAAGGAATCACCGTGTACTGAAAAAAGCCCCATTTAGTAACAAATGTTGTTTTGTGTTAATCCTCTTTTGTGATCCTTATCTGGTGATAGCCAAAAAATCCATATGTGAAGGAATACATCTCCTGAATTCCTATTCCTTCTAGCACTTCATCTATGAATGGTGTCGGAAATGGATTGTGCAAACATGCATCAATCAATTTTCTCAGATTGACGCAGATACGAACTTCACTTGTTTTCTTATCTTGGACCACCATAGGACTGATCCATTCCAATTCTTCGACTGGCTCAATTATTCTAGCATCCAACATCCTATCTAGCTCAACTTTAACCCTCTCCTTGTATCGCAGATTCAAGCGATATGAATTTTGCCTTACTGGTTCCACGTCTTTCTTTAATGGGATTTTCATCTCTCCTAAATCTCCCAATATCCCATTCATTTTTGAAAAAATCGTAGGGAACAGATCTCGAAATTCATGCATCAGATCCATGATATTTGCCATGGTGTCTTTGTCCCAATAGTCCCCAACACTTGCAAATTTTGGGTTCTATTTTGTCCTAATGTTGACTTTTCTAATCTTCAGCGGATGATTCATGGGATCGATTGGCATATCTGGTGCTATGGAATCCCTACTCCCATTTGTTTCTAGGATATTGATATTTCATAGCTCATCATCGTCCTCAAGTTCTCCAGATATATTATAACATTCCATCATCGACTGCATATGGCAATTTGCATGTGGATCTACCAGATACAGGACCATAACCACCTTCAGTACCACTTTGCGGATGAGATGTAGCACATTATGGACATATCGATTGGAATTCATGAAGCTAAATGTATGTGTAAAACAAAATATCAACTCCTCCCAAGTGGTTATTTCCCTACGCAGCTCAGTTGATATGTACCAAGATCATGACATTTCATCCAGTGTGTGAACAAAGGCATGGACCCACTCATCCCTCAGATGTGATGCCCACAAAGTCTGACATTCAATTAGATGATTTTCGGGGATATTCCATCCATCATATCATCCAGCATGGTATTTCTCTGTATCCCCAAACTAAACTGTCATTAGTCATCGACACTGCGACCATCCACCAATTTATTTTTTATGATTTTCCCGCCAGTGTGCTAGAGTATCTTTTAGTGCCTCCTCCAATGCCAGCAACCGTTGTGGCTCTGACAACTTCTCTTAAAATTCAATAAGGAAATTGGATATCTTCGGAAGTCCGTCTTAGATGGGAAATTCAATAACCTTAGTCTCAACATGACATAATGACTATGTGATCAAACCACACTTCCTGATCGATACTTCATGCATGCGATTCTTCCAGTTCTCTAATGCATCATTTGAATCAGAAGAGGCAGATATAGCGTTATGCCAATGAATTTCTCCATCAACAGTTGGATGGATTTAATCTTCTGGAATATTGTAAGCATGATCCCATCCCCTAACAACTTCATCTTTTACTGGCTCAATGTACCTGTACCCTTCACTTGGATCCATGGGAGTGACAACTCTGATGTATTGATTCTCAAATGTCATCATTCACTTCTTAAATTTGATTAGTACCATACTATGGTTGGCCCATCTAGTCACCAACAATGCGGGATAGGCTCCTCTACCATCAACAACTTCAATCACATTGAAATCAGCATAGGTCTCCATACCTTCGACAACCACAACCAGGTGTGATACATACCCAATGGATTCTACCTTGGAAATATTGGCTAATCGTAGATGCATGGGAGACCATCCTAATGTTGTCATCCCCATATATTTCCATGTCTATTTTGTTAGAATATTCACATCTGAGCCCAAATCTAGAATAATTGAATCTACTTCATAGTCCCCAATTTGAATGTTCATTTGCATCTCTTTTCCTGTCTTTTTCTTATGCAACAAATTCACTACAAAATCCTTCCTTCCCCTATCCGCTTCGTGCAATAGGTTCTCTATTTCAACAAGAGCATCGGGATCTCTTTCTAGCGAAAATCAACTCTCAAAGAAGTTCTGCAAGGTACCATGCTACCACGATGATCCTGCCTCCAACGAAGGATCAAAACAATTAGGAATTTCATAAATAGGTGACTTACCAGGATTCCTACCGATTATATCGCATGCTTCAAAGAATGTGTCCTTCTCAACATTGATATTGAAATGTACCTTCTTCTTCCCAGCTAATCAAATTTATAGATGAGATATATCTTCTCCAGTTTTTTCACCATTGCGAGTGACGATAGCAATATCAAAATCCTTCATTCTGGGTCTCATCAAGATCATTGTGATTTTTGACCCCTAATTTTGGTTCTGCGGTGGACTCATAAGTTGATTTGCATTATGAGTCACATTTTGGTTCTGAATTGGAATTTGGTTCTGTCCTTGATTCTGCACTTGATTCTAGTTTGGCAACTGGTTCTGCAATTGATTCTAGTTATGGAGTTGATTTTGATTTTGCAACTGGTTCTAATTATGTAACTGAGGAACATTTCCTGCCTACCATCTTGTGATCAGCTGTGGATAGTTCTCAACAATGTGATCAATCATGGTACAATATGTACACAATCACTGTAACTAAGGACAATCCCTTTGGTAGTGACTCAATACGCCACAATTATAACATTGGACATGTCTACGAACTCCTCCGCCTCCTTGACCAAAGCCTCCTCCTCGACCTCGAAATCCTCCACAGAATCCTCCTTGTTGCTGGTAATGCAGATGATTCAGCTACTGCAGTGGGGTATTTGATTTCTTTTGAACATAATGTGCTTCCTAAACATACTGTGGTTACTACAGAGAGATCGAAATATTATTATAATGCGGGTGTGGTGCGAACTGTGGTTGCGGTTGCGGTGGTATAAACTACATCTGCAGTGGTGGTACATATTGCGAAAGAGGCGATAGCTGTACCACCTATGGCTACTACTGTGGTTGTTATACGACTCGATGAAATTAACCCTTCACATAGTATGAGTCATACATCCTTTCCTGAATTAGGTCATATGCACGACAATATTTATCTTCATGCCCAACCGATCGACAAAATGAGCAGTATAGGTTTACCGACTTCATCGCCATCTTCTGCATGTATCCACATTATTCATGTTGGTACCCATGAGCTTGGAAAATGAGGCACCATGGGAAGCTTCCACAACTCAATGGGTTTAGTGCTCCTGAAAACAGATAATTTCAGAAATTGGGACAAGAATCTTTGGTATGTCCGTTTGTGCAACACTGAGTACACCAAAGGTATTTGCAATCTTCTTCACCCTTGTTTATATCTTGCAACTGAAGCATCAAGTTTGCTAGCTATGCCTGAATCTGGTTCATACTAGTTGCGCTTTCTCGAATGGTTTGAGCCTCCAACTTCATTTCCATCTCTAGAGCCTCTCTTTATGTCGCAATCTTTTGTTGCATCAGTGGTTGTCGGATATGAGATACTAGTGCTGCAATGAACCATTCTTTAGGTTGAACATGACTCATCTCAAAACTAAATCTTGCCATTAACATTTTGAATCTTTGGTCAAAATCCCAAACAGTTTCATTAGGAAATTGTTTAATCTCCTTTAACTCTATAATGTACTACGCTTCGGACTTCGGTTTTCTAAATTCTTCAATTAGTCCTTTCCAGAATTCATTCAATGTCTTTGTAGGGGTCCATGTCAGTGTATAAATTTCATGAACCAATCCAACACACGACCCTGAAGAGTGGTCACCAATTGGCCTTTCTTGACATCATCATTTGTATTCTATATTACAGTCCATATTGCCTCACATAAAAACCAATATTGCTTGGGATCATCGGTCTCATTTCCATGGAACAAAAGTAACTTCGCGTCGTGGACTACCATCCTAGGAATTCTTCCCACAAATGCTGATCTACCAATAGAATGTTGCAAGCATGTCATACAAGTCAATGTGAAAATTGTGTTTCTTCCGGAATCTAGAGTAGTGCACGGAGGCGTGTAACACCCCGGTTTTGACCCCGTTTGCATGATGTATATAATGTAATTAATCGTGGTGAGGAGTTAAAGGCAAAATCCCCACCATCGATTCGGTTGTGTATGTTTCAGAAATATGGATAGTTGCCGATGGTATATCGTGCTATTTGGCACATTATAGTTTGGCATCATGTAAATACACACATCAAATAAAATAAACCACAACCAGCTACGACGGGGAAACATTGAATGAAAAGGGCATGATTCCTAAGGATAAGGAGGGGGAGTTATTAAACATTGGGCCAATGGGGAAAAGTCATGTGTCAGCTGTTAAACCCATTTAGTTGTCACCCACCCTTTTGACTCACTCATCTTTCCTTGTCTCATCAGTCAACTACCACATTAAAACTGTTGTTGATTAGTTGGGATAGTTATTGGTGGGCAGTGCTGTGTGGCAGGACTGTCAACCCTTTCCCACACGCACATTCCACCAGCAGGCTCATTCCCTCACGCAAAGAGTATGGGAGGAGGATGATTCCATTCTCCATTCTTCCATTTGATCTTGCTCATCCTCACGTAGACAGGGGTTTTTCTCACGGTCTCACCTTCTCACGCATAGGATTCTTCATCATTTTCCTCACGTAGAGAGCTGGAGAAACCGTTCTCGATCAACCACGATCTTCTTGTGTATGTTGTCCTCCTATCCATGATGAGAGTCTGATTTCTCTCCATTTTAATACTATCTATTTTTTCCCGCTGTTTCATTGTGAGACCGGGGCTGTTGTCTTCCCCATGTTTTTGTTGGCTGTAGTGTTCAATTACGTTTTGGGCCACTTTGGATTCTGAGTGAGCCATTTTTTTCCATCCACGATGTCCCTATGAAGTAGAAATTCATGATTTCTACTGTGGGGATGTGTTCCCATACTGATTTTGTGGTCTAAGTATATGTTTTCCTTGCCCAGGCTGAAATTCTGATCACCTCTTCTATTTCGGGTTGTGTATTTTCATTGTTTCAATGTTGAGATTGGGGCTACTGTTTTCCCCAAGATTTGTGGTTTGATGTGGGTTCTTTTTTTTTGTTTTGGTTTGCTGTGGTTATTATTGAATCGTTTTGGCCATGATAGGGCCAAGAACGACTCGGGAATCAGATTTCCATTCCCAAGCTGTGAACTGCTTGTTTTGTTGCGTGTATGCAGTGGTTGGTCTTTGGACTATGTTGGCTTGGCTGATTTGTTGATGGCCTGATAAACCCAACTATGTTGACTTGCAGATTTGTGTATTCTTAGCTGTGGGTAAGCCTGCTCATTCCTTATTCCTTGGGAATTCAATCCTAGCTTGGGGGTGGCAGTGTTGCTGAGAGATTAAGGAGCACACTGGCCTATGGTTGGGTGGAACATTACAGCGACGTAGCTAGTTGCAGGACGAATACTGCATAAGATAAGTAATATTGACTATTCCATCTCTGTAGTTATATTGATTTCTAATGAATTATGATGAACTTATTGAATGCTTGAATGTATGGTTTTGCTTCCGCTGTATGCTTAATAATTATGCATCTCTGCATGTTTTGCATCAAATCATTTTAGTTGTCAATTTTTAGTTATTTAAAACTCCATGGGGCCAGTTGCCTGGATGTCTGGTGTTTAGTAGCATCCTCTTGCCCACTTGGAGGGTTGGGGACGTTACAGATTGGTATCAGAGCTCATGTTACAACATCGGCTTGAATGGACCACGAAGATGCAGTGACAGAAGCCGGATTGATTTTTGCCTAGCAGAGACCAGAATTTTATGACAGAAAACTTCCACAAAAATTTGCCTAAGTGTTTGAACTGTCGGTTCATCGGAACACTTAGTGGGAAGGACTTTTGTTGTAGCAGAAGAGCTAGGTAGAAGCATACCCGACGGAGGACAGTTGGAAGGAAATTGCAGGAAAAATTTCTAAGTTTTCATCGGCCATCGACGGAAGTTAGTGGATGTGGGAGCCGCAGTTTCGGCGAAGATTAGCCAAAGGCCATCGAAACGCTGGCTCAATGTAATTAAAGAAACATCCGATATTGACTTTTGGTGTCAATGAAATTTAGTTGTTTGGACCTCCGATGCCGTCGGTGGAAAATAGTTGTTGGGTTTGCCGACACATAGTGCTTAATGGTTTTGACCGTCGACAGATGCTATGTTCCGTAAAAGAAGAAGAGAATTTTTTTGAAAAATTTGTCTATGTGTTGAAGACCATTGGCGATCGGTGAAAGATAGTGGTTTGGATTGCCGATACTTAGCCAATTGAGTATCGCCATTGCAGATGGCTAGACCACTATGCTCCCGACGAGTAGGGCCTCCGGCCACCGATGCAGTAAAGAAAGTTCAGAATTTTTCTAAGTAGTGAAAACATCGGCTATCGAAAGCAGAAAGTTGTTCATGCGCATGCCATTGCGGAAGCCTAGATCACTAGCCTAACGACAGGGAGAAGTTCCAACTGCCGATGCTAGTCAGAATCAGTTCACCGATCGGAAGAATATCAAGGATGATGGGTCATCATTGCGGCTGCTGATGGAACTATTTCATAGATGAAAATAAGAGAATGGAGCCAATCAAGCGGCGAAAGGAAAGACAAAAAGGAAAATATCGAAAATTTTTCTAAGTCCTGGATTCATCAGCCATCGGCAATGGTTAGTGGATAGATATTCTGACAGCCGATGAGCTACGTCGGATGAAGTGAATGGATTGAACGTCCGACGTTGCGGCGGTCTAATGGACTATCCTTCCAAAGGTTAGAGGATTCAATCGCCAATACAGTAACGCTTAGTGGATCTGATCGCTGATGAGCAGCGGAGAAGTTAGTTGTGCTGACCGCTGAAACATTGAATTGATAGTTGGAGTGAGATCCGATTCTGCAAAGAGGAAATTTTGAGTTTTTCAGTTGGATTTCCCAATAGTTTTTCAACTGTTTTCAATGGGACTTTCATGGGTTTTCCAGTGGATTTTCAGGGCTGAATAGGAGAAAAGTGGCAGTGATCTTATGCACCAGATTGCGCAAAAAACAAAGATTTACAAAAAAAAAAAAAAAAAAAACGAGGGCGCTGCCCTCGACCCCCGTTGTCCCCATTGACCCCCATCATCCCCTGAGATAGTCGTTCATGTGAAAAGAAAATTCTATGTTTTGGGAAAATTAGTCAAACCAAGAATTCATAAAAGATGAATGGTGCATCAGAAATGAGACCCGACAGGGAGAAAGAAAAATTGGGGTTTCAAGTGAATTTTTCAAGCAGCTTTCAACTATTCAGTGGAATCTTCAGCAAATTCCAGCTAGTGTTCCAGCAGGTTTTGCCATGAGTTTCTCATTGGGGTTTTCAGCAGTTTCAGGACTGAAAAGGAAGAAAACCCTGGGTGACTAAAATTAACATTCCTGGCCTAAATATAATTGAGGTGGTGTGGTTTTCACACCCGAGGTCAGAATGAAGCATATGGATAAGCATTGGAAAGCTTATCCAGTAGGGAACAAGGGAGAATCACCTGAATATGAGAATGGAGCAGCAAAGTGCTAGTAATTGCTTGAAAGAGAAATGTGCTGCTGTCAATATGGACAAATCTAGGAATTGCATGTCTAGAAGTAGCAAGACCATGAAGTCAAACCAGCTGCTATGTGGAAGAGGAGTTCCATGCGAGGATGTGGGACTTGAAAAGGGAAGTTTCCCTAAACCCTATCTTGCTAACTATATTATATTTTATAAGTTTTATGCATGAAATGCATGAGGATATGCTTTGCATACATAGGATATTGAGGACTATACATTTATAATGAACCACTCATGATAGTTATTGCATCGGTGTTGGCATTAATGGAAAAACCAACGACAAAACCAACGACAACATGGGCCTGGATGAACATGTTGCTGATGCTGACAAACGTGACTAGCAACCCTCTGAAGGGATAAGGCAACCAGTCCATAATCAAAAAGTTGGTGAGAAAAGTCTGCAATCCTCTGTGAGATACCAACTAAACTGGTAATGTCGAGGGTTTAAGTAGGACCCATGAAGGTAAGAGTTTGATTATGACAAATTCCATGGAATGGTAAAGGTAAGAGACCTCATACCATGTGGATATTTTAATGTTATACTACGTTCATATAGAAAGGTGTCATGCCTGTATATATTGATTGAGCTTAGTAGCCCAAGGAAAGTAAGTACTGATGATCTTGATTATAGTAATGGATCCTATATGAAGTAGTCATGGTTAGGCCATGCATGGTATGTTGAATGCATAGTATTCCTGAATCAATGCAAGGTAGAATTGAATGGATATGCAATGAAAAGATTTTATGAATCTTGTAGACATGCAATGAATGGATGCATATGAAGGGTGTGAGTGACTGATTGCATAAGTATAGGTGCAAATGTTGTGATGCATTGCATGAATGCATTGAGATGAGTGCATGTGATATTATGATAAATTAATGGCTGAAATGATGAATTAATGACAATTCGGGAACCATTTCAAAGGCTGTTATGAATGCATGATTGTAAGTGCATAAAGAGGATAGTCATGATCAATTGGCCGTTGGAATGCTCTATGGAAGAGCAAGGTGGTACAAATGATACGTTTGTGAAGTAAGGAGTATCTAAAAATTTCATTTAATTGCATGAATGATGTGACTATACCTTGCAAATGTTAGTATGGTAATGATTGCGTGAAGTAAATGAGCTTTGGTAATATTGATGTGATTAACAGCTGGAAGTATTTGAATTTTATAAATTCTGAAGATGCTTCAGTGATGGTTGCAGCAATGAAAAGGTTATATGCATCTAGACTTACCAAGTGTTTGGTTGATTGAAGCTCAGGTTTCAGGTAGATTACTTAGAGCAAGGAAATGAGAGTAAGACCATGGAAAATGCCAGAATCTACAATGTGAAAGAGCCAAACCTTACGAGAAGTGTCTCATGGCTGTGAAAATAGTTGGTATGCATAATGGGTTGTTAAATTTGAATTGTGAATTTTGGATTTAAGAAATTGCTGACAACTACTAATCACTATTGGCTTGCATAAGATTGTGTCAGAAGGACGCATTGTAAGTGGGTATTCATATTATGCTAGAAGCATAAAATTATAATGGGAATAGTAGTACTACTTACAAGAGACCCACAAATGAGGATCACCTCATTGCTAAGCAAATCAATTTCTGTAGTAGACAGAGTTGCAAATTCCTATTGGATTTGATTACTGATGTCATTGCTTAGTTATGGAGCAATCAATTTGGATTGTATTATCACATAATGATTGACTGTTTGGCTATTTGATGAATGTGCCAGGGGTACACACTGCAGGAAGATCATGTGTGGTGGCCTGCAGGAGCCAAACTTCATGGGAAGGTTTTCCCTTATTTTGGAAATGGGTTTCAGGTGAAACTCCATTGGACATTTTGGAAATGCCTCATCTGTACTACATGTTTGGTAAGTAACATGAGTGAGATGGTATAGATTATGTTGGTAAGACATGTGTGGATGTGAAATGTAAGAAGGAGTTGGGATGGCTAACCGAGGGACTGTCAACTCAGATAAGGGAGCCCCATTTCTCCTTAACGAAGGCATACTGCATCGACAAATGGATAAGTGTTCTGTGACCCTTGCTAAGAATATGCATGTCACCTTATTAAAATTCCATATGCAGAACATGTTTTGACTTTATTTCCATGATGACCGATTGCTTGGGTATGAATAGGGCCTACATGGCACACACCAGGAAAGGGTGCACACTTTTCCGATGTCGAGTCCTGAAAGGGTTTTCAATATTGACTACACCCTAGGGAGTGGACGCACTCCTGGTGTCTCAATACTTGATAGTGAATGATATGAAATATGATTACAATTTTAGAGTAATAATGCTGATGAGTTTGTTTATATTGCTTGTGTTGATAGGCTAAATAGATGCAGTTGGGTGTTGCACCCTAAAGAGAAAAGGAAAATGGTTGTTGTGAGGGGTTGCAGATTAAGGGTTATTGTTGATATAAGTGTATGTTGATATAAATGTATGTGGGGCTATTATATGCCTGAGGATCCATAGTAGATCCTAGACCTGGAAATGGTCGTGGTAAAGTTCCAAGCCCATTCGACATGAGGATGTGAGGATGTACTAGATGGACATTAATTATTTGATGTTGTGGAGCAGCCTGTGTGCTAACCTAGCATCCAAGTCCATAGGTGATCCCAAGGCTTGCAAAGCGAAGCAGGATCCTGTGGACCAACGAGGAAACACACAATACATATAAGTATTGGATTATTTTGCTCATGAATATACATGTGTATATGATTTGGTTATGATGTTTTAAGCTCTTGTTGTAGAGATAAAACCGATGAGAATAAACTAAACATGTGAATCTATTCAATGTTTGGATATAGGTATCGTTGGGAGCAAGGACTATGAGAGAATCCTCGGGGTGCATGTGGACATGTGACTATCTTGGAGAGCTCAGAATGAGCGGTAATGAAAAAGGTGCTAGTAAGACTGTGGGGGTCCTAGCAGCCGAGACAAACCATGTGGAGAGACTCCATGGTTTAGGGGTCTGGAATAGACCAAAGACACTAAGTGTCATGACCAAGAGGGATTGATCCAACATTCACGGTGAAGTGAAAGAGGCTGAGAGCATGAAAAGCCACAGCGATGGTGTGGGTTCTAGGATGGAACAAAGCAAGGAGGAAAAAAAAAACTCTTGCTGCTCTCTCTTTCCCTTTTTAATTATATACATACATATATATATTTATGCATTTTGAAAACAAAAGATTGTTGAATGCATGTATGACTAGAAATGGAATGTGTGTATTTGCTTAAAGAAATTTGTGAATGCTGGAATAGTTAATTACCTTCCCGAGAATGGACATGAATGAGCTCGTGTGCTTGTTGGGAGGCATGAAAAATATGAAAGTCTCCTTGATGAGACTTGGACTGTCATGCCAATTGGGTAATTAACTAACTGATTTTAATGTCTATATTATGTGTGGTCTGACAGAATTTCAATGGTGCATTTCACAGGTGAGAAAAGTGAAACCTAGTGGTGCACATTGATCATGGCAGCAGATCAAAAGTTGTTGGACTTGGCTAGAAGTCTCATTCAAATGATTTCCAAGACCCAAGAAAATCTTGGAGAGATGCTCAAGATACAGAAAAGGAAAAATGAAATGAACCACCAGATTTTGCAAGACTCTATTGGTTTGCAAAGGGAGGTGAAAATCCTTCTGGGAGAAATCGGCAAAGGAAATGAAGGTGGATCAATGATGGGACATTCATTCAAGCGACCAGTTAAGAAATGGTCCAGGCATGAAGACTCAAAGGAAATTGAGTAGGAAAAGATGAAGCAACCAGTGAAATGTTGGGAATGCGGAGGACATCATTTACGTCGGGACTACCCAATGAGGGAACATGATGAGGGAAATAGCTGCAAAGTTCCTAGGCTTCAGGATAAGCTGAGAGCTGAGAACCAGCAGGAGAAGTTCATGGAAGCTGAGGGGCTTGGTCTTGAATGTTCAAAGTAAATAATTAAACGTGGGACAGATCTGCAAAATTTTGAGATTTTGATGTGCAATTTTATATGTATTGTATATGTATTCCTATGTATTGGAACCCCGAGGACGATGTTATTCCAAGGGGGAGGGGAATGTAACACCCCAGTTTTGACCCCGTTTGCATGATCTATATAATGTAATTAATCGTGGTGAGGAGCTAAAGGCAAAAGCCCCACCATCGATTCGGTTGTGTATGTTTCAGCAATAGGGATAATTGTTGATGGTATATCATGCTATCTGGAACATTATAGTTTGGCATCATGTAAATACACAAATCAAATAAAATAAACCACAACCAGCTACGACGAGGAAACATTGAATGAAAAGGGAATGATTCCTAAGGATAAGGAGGGGGAGTTATTAAACATTGGGCCAATGGGGAAAAGCCATGTGTCAGCTGTTAAACCCATTTAGTTGTCACCCACCCTTTTGACTCACTCATCTTTCCTTGTCTCATTATTCAACTACCACATTAAAACTGTTGTTGATTAGTTGGGATAGTTATTGTTGGGTAGTGCTGTGTGGCAGGACTGTCAGCCCTTGCCCACACGCACACTCCACTAGCAGGCTCATTCCCTCATGCAGAGAGTAGGGAGGAGGATGATTCCATTATCCATTCTTCCATTTGATCTTTCTCATCCTCACATAGATAGGGGTTTTTCTCATGGTCTCACCTTCTCACGCATAGGATTCTTCATCGTTTTCCTCACGTAGAGAGCTGGAGAAATCGTTCTCGGTCAACCACGATATTCCTGTGTATTTTTTCCTCCTGTCCATGATGAGAGTCTGATTTCTCTCCATTTTTAGACTGTGTATTTTTTCCCACTGTTTCATTGTGAGACTGAGGCTGTTGTCTTCCCCACGTTTTTGTTGGATGTAGTGTTCAATTACATTTTGGGCCACTGTGGATTCTAGGTGAGCCATTTTCTGCCATCCATGATGTCCCTGTGAAGTAGCCATTCATGATTTTTGCAGTGGGGGTGTGTTCCCATACCAATTTTGTGGTCTAAGTATATGTTTTCCCTACCCAGGCTGAAAGTTTGATCACCTCTTCTATTTCGGGCTGTGTATTTTCGTTGTTTCAATGTTGAGATTGGGGCTACTATTTTCCCCATGATTTGTGGTTTGATGTGGGTTCTTTTTTTTATTTTGGTTTGCTGTGGTTATTATTGAGTCATTTTGGCCACGATAGGGCCAAGAATGACTCGGGAATCAGATTTCCATGCCTAATTTGTGAACTGCTTGTTTTGCTGCGTGTATGCAGTGGTTGGTCTTCAGACTATGTTGGCTTGGCTGATTTGTTGATGGCATGATAAACCAAACTATGTTGACTTGATGATTTGTGTATTCTTGGCTGTGGGTAAGCCTGCTCGTTCCTTATTCCTTGGGAAACCATGCCCAGCTCAGAGGTGGTAGTGTTTCTAAGAGATTAAGGAGAACACTGGCCTATGGTTGGGTGGAACGCTGCAGCGATGTAGCTAGTTACGGGACAAATACTGCATAAGATAAGTAATATTGACTATTCCATCTCTGCAGTCATATTGATTTCTAAGGAATTATGATGAAGTTGTTGAATGCTTGAATGTATGGTTTTGCTTCTGCTGTATGCTTAATAATTATGCATCTCTGCATGTTTTGCATCAAAGCATTTTAGTTGTCAATTTTTTGTTATTTAAAACTCCATGGGGCTAGTTGCCCAAATGTTTGGTGTTTAGTAGCGTCCTCTTGCTTGGTCGGAGGGTCGAGGATGTTACAAGGCATGGGCACATTACTACTGGGGGTTTATCTTGTCATTATCTTGGGTGTAGCCTGATTTTCCTCTTCATCACTATAGGGTCTCTTCGTCCCATGTGGTCATCCTTCATGGTCTTGCATTTCGATCACAGCAGGACCTTCCCCTATCCTCTTCCTCTTTTTTTGTTGAACCCTTTGTCCTCCCCTCATAACACCAATTTCTTCCTCGGATTCCCTCACAGTCTCGTCAAAACTTGCACCCATATACCCCTTATCCTTCCATTCATGTCCCCCCTTTAGTCACAGTATCCACAAACTCTGCACAACAGAGGTCTACTACTCGAGGTGCATCTTCAGTATGCATTTTTCATAGACAAGCATGTCAATTGGAAATTGCAAGGAAAATAAGAATCTACCTCTTGGTTCGTTGAAGAATTCCCTTTCTGCTTTGCTACAGGATTTAGTAGTATCAACCGTGAACTCGATGATATGTCCTTATAGGATACTGTCCAACCAGACTTCAATAGCCAGCAATGCCCTATTGTCAGTCTCCTGTAATTCTTGGATCAATTCAGGGGTCCACGACATTGGTTCTCCTCCTTGGAAATTCATCTTGCGATATGTACATCGTGCCAACCACTCATACAATATGATTGGAAATTCAAAGAAAAAATACTCATGTGGACCTCTGTGTATGTGCCTTGCCAACCACTTATCCATTGTTAGTCTAGGGTTCTTATTTTCTACCTCATCAAATCCTCACAACTTTTGGTCGAACGAGTCTTGAATTTTCAGTCTTTTCAGATGCCACAACATGCCCTCCCTCATATGTAACAAGGTCCTAGAAATAGAATCATTTCTTGACACAAACCCAGCGAAAAAAATCCAGTCGATAGGGGTTCCATTTTTTCGACCCTCAAGCCACAGCAATCTTTTCGAGAATTGGCCCAAATAGGTCTTACCCCATCTAGTAAAACCCATGGAGCAGATGAGGTCTCACCTGAGGAATTCAAGGGAGAGTTGTTAGAACCAATTTTCCACATAATAGGGGAGGAATATGTGCATCTACCTATTTACCCAACATTGCGTGATATAAACCAATCTGATTAATTATCAAAATTCATAGAAGCATTCATTAACATTCACAAAATCATTTAGATCACATCATTCAGTCATAACAGGATTCAACATACTACTATGCAAAACAAATATAACAAGATATCATTATTTAAGATAAGAAAAAATCACACCATAGATCCATATTGTGGATTTACTTGACATTCATTGGTGGGTCAAAGAAAATAGTAAAACACAACGATTTAGATCAAATTCCTCATGTCATAGTACTTCCTCACAAAACAACAGGTTCTTCAGAACAATTACAATTCACCAAATTCTCTCTCATTGTTCTCTCCCGAATCTCTCTCATATCTATATTTCTATCTCCCAATTCTCTATTTATAGGCTTGCGCCTTTACATTCAAGGTCCACTTGGACGACTTCCTTACTAATGTTGATGTAATTGTAACTTCGGAATGTATTAATTCATATATCTTATCTATTGTACCCTGATGTTTATTCCAAGATGTGTATGTAATGTATTTGAGTCATGTCATACCTTGATGTTTATTTCGGTAAGTTTCTATAATGTAAACAAGTCATGTCAAGTCATTTTGGGTAACCCTCCTATTGGTCAACGGTTAAAGTCCCCACAGTTGTGGGGCCCTAGGGTTATTAGAATATCCTAGAGAAGTCAACCCTAGTTGATTCATTGTAAGTCGGGGCAATAGTCCCCACTGTTGTGTTATGGATAACCCTCCTTGTTTGTCGGAGGAGGAAAAGTCCCCACAAGTTGTGGGGAACTAGGGTTATTAGACACTCCTAGAGATGTTGGCTCTAATAAGTAATTCTTAAGTGAGACCGACATGTTGGAGTGAGTTTCAAGTGAATGAAAGAATATAAATAGAGAGTGAACCTCTCTATTTATCACACACACACTCACTCATTGGGGTGCATGAGTGAGAGGAGAAGTTACTGGGACAAGAGAGAGACTACTACTGTCGGGAGATCATCTTTATGTTTTCGAGTTTTATTTTTGGTGTTGATTCTATCTCTAAGAAATTTGCAAGGTTTTCTCCTTTTATGGTTTCCCTGAGGAAAATTCTTTGTGTCTCTTGTCTCTTGTGTTTTATTGTTTTGCATGTTATTCTCTCAGTTAAAAGATCCTAAGATCATAATGCTAGCTTGAATGATAAAACTATAACATGGTATTAGAGCTAACCTAAGAAGAATACATTGTGCAATTGTAGAAGCTAGGGATCCTTACTTTTTGGGTCTCTCTCCACAATCCATTAGCAAAAGTATGCTAGGTTAACTCTGCATTGAAAGGCGCATCTTTCTGTCGAAGCGGAATTCGATTCTAGGAATTTTCCATTTTTGATGCGGGAAATTAGGGCTTCTTAAAGAAAAAGGAATTTTTGAGTGAGCCCAGCATAGAATTTCTCTCCTCATCAAAATCAAATTTTAGAGACTTGGATCAAGATTTTTGGTTGGGTGAAACTTCGGTAAAGTCAAACCCTAGTTTGACCCCGAGCTGGAAAAAACCTAAAAAACTAAAATGGATAAGTTTTGATACATTCGTTATATCTTAGGATTTGTGAAGACTCAGGAGCTGAAAATTGTAGAGGTAGAAGATAAAATACTGATGTACACTATATCTAAAATTCAGCCTCATATTCACTATATTCCCTCCAAGTTAGGGTTCCAACCTCTTCTAGAATTCATCCCTAAACAAGACACTTGGGGAGAAATGCTATATCTCAGGCTACAAAGGTCCAAATAAAATTTTTGAATATGTTCTAGAAAGGGCACAGAATCTAATTTCGGTGGCCCAAGTTTTAGACTTAGATGATGAATGAACCAGTGACATGTGGAAGTTCGTGCAACTTCACTGTGTTGAACAGTCCTGTAACAAGTCACCTTGGGAAAATGATCATAATGCCCAATTGGTGAAACCAATTTTGATGAAATTTGTGGAGTTGGAACAGGGACCTATGAGGCTACCTTAGTGAAAAGTTATGGACATAGAGGATTATCAATTTTGGAGATACCATAGAAACAGTAACAGGAATTTATACAAAAGAAATTGGAAAACTAGGGCTTCCTTTTCTGGGAGCTTCCCTCCACTGTTTTTAGAAAAGGAGTACATTGGACAGCTCAACTTGAAGATATATATATTTCTATATAATAAGATCTGAAATATTCCAAGTTTTTAAAATTGGGGTTTCTCTGACAAACCCTAGATCAGCCAGCTCTGGAACCAGGATGGACACCTCAAATCGGTAAGATCTAATATTTTCCTATTTGCATTTGAGGTTCTCATTTCAAAGTGATCTATCACATTAGCTTGATGATAATCTTGGTGAAGTTGACAACTTCCAAGCATGGAAGTATTTTATCTCTCTAAATAAAATGAATTGGACACCTACATGAGTAGAGAGGTTCCAATTCCAGAGGGAGATGAGGCTAAAATCCTTACACCAGAAGAACTTGGTCAAGGCCAAGAAGATCATTGTTGATTCAATCACGGATCACATTGTACCACAAGTGTCTTCCCTAAAGACACTAAAAATGTTTGATTCCTTGACCAAGATATTTTAAGGGAAGAACATAAATCATAATATGACTTTGAGAAAACAGTTGAAGAATGTGAAGATCCAGAATGCAGAGACCATGGTGCTATACAACTCTCCATTGCTACTTATCTAGAATGAAACCTCTTTGCTGACATATTGGATTAGTGCACAATCTCAATGTTGTCCTTGTAGAGATAGAAGGCATCTAGAAAAGTTTCTGTGAGATATGGATGAATGTTGTACTGGCTAAATTAGTTGCATGATCATATATTTATGCATAAGAACTTTCCAGTATGAATATTCCTTATGAAATGTTTCTAACCTTACAAATGCATTTGACTTGTAGGAAAGATCACATACATAATCGCCTACAAGAAAAGAAGAATGAGACTTGTTCCAAAGAACAAGTAATGACAGTTCAAGATGAAAAATAATATGACGAATGCTGTGACATCATTGATGTAGAACCTTCCAAGAAGAAAGGGAAGACCGATTCAAGAAAATGATGTCTAGAATGCAGTATCGATACATGAAGAAAATTTCATAGTTCCATCATGCAATAGATGAAAACATCGTGGGATACAAGGAAATATTTGTAGCATGAGGTTCTCACGAAAAGAAGGCATAGACTACGAAGAGACATTTGCAGCCAATGGGAGTTGAGACACATGAAAGGCAGAATCATGTGTGCAAATGAAAGGAGGCCTTGTATGAGTTCAAAATACACCCATGGGATAACACATACATGATGAGCTTGATGAAGATATTAACCTTTGCTACAAGGTTGTGAAAAGAATGAAAAGCTCACAGATGGATGTGAGAAGAATGCTTTCAAAGATAGAGGATCTTGGTATCCAGTGATCCTAGATGGATACATAGAATATTAGTAGCATAGGAAGCTACTTGTCACTCCAGTACATAATGTCTCAGTGCATAGAGTATGAAAGATAGAAGGAGTATGATTCTTCAGAGGGAGTGACTACAGAATATCCTAATGTTTGACATGGTATGACAGGATGGATAGATTACTGATGACTCTAGGATTTATTAAGAGTAAAGTGGATTCCAACCTTTGCTTCAAGGTTGAAGGCGGAAGACTAGTGATGCTCTTGTTATGTGTCGATGCACTATTTTCTAAGCATGGAGGTGTGGACAAGGGAATTATGTAGTATAGATTCTAAAGAGGTTCAGGATGATGGACTGCAAGGCCATGACCACACCTATGGCATCAAACATTAAGCTATTGAGTGATGCTTCATCAGAGACGGTTGATGCTATGATGTATCATCAGATGATTGGGTCCTTGATGTATCTGACGAAGAAAAGACCAAATATTTTCTTTGTTGTGAACACATTGAGACATGTTCACCTAATGGTTGCAAAGCATGCAATAAGGTACCTATGGGGTACAATTGATTATGGTCTCAACTATGAGGCAAATGAAAAGATTAATGTAACGTCCTCGACCCTCCGACTAGCGAAGAGGACACTACCATACATCAATCATCCGAGCATCTAGCACCATGAACATGAACATGCATAAAAGCCAAAATGCTTAAAACATAATCATTCACATACATAGTGGAAAAAAAATACATTCATTCTACATTCAACATGTTCATTGTAATTCATTAATAGTAAATATAAATGCAGAGACAAAATGGTCAAGAATACTCATCTTATAAAGAAGTCATCTTGCAACTAGCTACATGGCTGCAATGTTCCACCCAACCATAGGCCAGCATGCTCATCAATCTCTCAGCAACACTGCCACCCCTGAGCTTGGCATGATTCCCCAAGGAATAATGAACTAAGCATACTTACACATAACCAAGGTACACAAGTCAGCCAACCCACACAGCAGGGCTTATCAGGCTATCAAGGAGCTGGGAGAAGCTAAATGCTAAGTTGGTGAGCTCATGGAAGAGCTAAGGACACCTACACTAGAGTTGGCCTGACCCCTAAGACACCCACACACACCCGACACCAGGAATCAGTCCCTTCTTTGCTTCACAGTCCCTTAGGCCCTGACCTCCCTTCCGAGTGCTCTTTCGGGGTTGTGGAGAAGAAAGCTAGCCATCTAACTCTGTCTGTGTGGCTCCAAAACCTAGGTTTCTCAAGCATACCCAGCCTTCAATCCCACTCTACACAATCCAAATACCAACCACTACTTTCCTGTAGCCAAACAAGCGCTTCACCGCTTGGACAGGGGAAGACAATCCCTAAGTCATTCTTGGCCCTATCATGACCAAAATAGCTCCTCAACAACCTACATCAGATACCACTATATAAGGGGAAAACATAGTCAACAAAATGTGTATGAGGCCATAGATGGAGATCCACGAAGAAACCATAGCCCCCGGTTCAACAATGAAGTGTCTGGACAATACACAATCTGAGCTCACAGTGAAAACCACTGAAATATTCCATAGTCTGACAATGGAAAGAGGGAAAATCTATCCTCTGTGTGAATGGGAGGGAAAATGTATCCACAGGTCGGCAATCAGTGAGAGAAACTAGACTCCCAGCATTGAGAGGGGAAAACATCAACGTAGACCACAATCGATATGGAGAAAACACATACGCGGACCATGAATCGGCAAGGGAAACACATATGCATCACCCAAAACATGAACATTAATTCACAGGAAATCATGGGTGATAGTAATCAATTTTTCCAGCTTTGTATGAAGAAAATGATGATGAATCCCAATCGGTGCGTGAGAGAACTGAACGTCCCTTTGTGAGATGTACAGTGAAGAGAAATCTTGTCTATGAGGTATGAACAGCCAAAATGATCCAGATAATTCCCAAATGGTGCATGAAGGTGATCCTAAACTGGAGAGAGTGGGAGAGTGGAAGTGTTCCTTGTTGTTTTTCCCTTTTCCCCACGTGAATGGAATGATCCATCTGGAGGAGGGTGGGTGTGGACATGCCTGCCACCCACCACTACCCAGCAATTAGCTGCCTCAACTAAAACAAGGGTTTAATGTTTCACACATGGCTTTTCCCCATGGGGTCCAGGTTTAGCAACCCCCCCACCTTAACCTTAGGAAATCACGTCCTTTTCATTTAACATTGCATCGTCATAGCTAGCTGTAGGTTTATTTTAATTGATGTGCATATTTACATGATGCCAAACTCTAATGTGCCAGATAGCATGATATACCATCGGCAATGATCCCAATTGCATAAACATACACAACCAAATTGACGGTGGGGCTTTTTCCTTTAGCTCCACACCACGATTAATTACAAAATAAACATCATGTATCTTTAAATGAAAACGAGGTCAAAACTGGGGTATTACAATCCCCTCCCCCTTGGAATAGCACCATCCTTAGTGTTCCAATACATATACAATTTGCACATCAAATTTCAAAATTTTGTAGATCTGTCCCATGTTAAATTATTTACTTGAACTTTCAGGACCAAGCCCCTCGACTTCCACGATCTTCTCTTGCTGGTTCTTAGCTTTCAGCTCATCCCCAATTCTAGAGACTTTTATTTATCTTGAGCATCTCTCCAAGATTTTCTTGGGTCTTGGCAATTGTTTAAAGAAGACTTCAATCCAAGTCCAGTAGCTTTTGGTCTGCTGCCATGATCAATGTGCACAATGGACTTCACTTTTCTCGCCTGTGAAATGCATCATTGAAATTCTGTTAGACCAAGCATAATATAGGCATTAAAATCAGTCAATTTACTACCCAATTGGCATCACAGTCCAAGTCTCATCAAGGGGACTTTCATATTTTTCATGCCTTCCCAATAGGAAAATGAGCTCACTCATGTCCATTCTTGGCCAGGGATTTAACTATTCCAGCATTCATAATTATTTTAAGCGAATAGACACATTCTAATTTCAGCCATACATGCATTCAACAATCTTATGTTTTCACAATGCATAAGTATATATATATATATATAATTAAAAGGCAAGGGAGAGCAACAAGAGTTTTTCCCCTCTTTGTATTGTTCCATCCTAGAACCCACACCACCCTTGTGGCTTTTCATGCTCTCAGCCTCTTTCACTTCACTGTGAATGCTGGACCAATCCCTCTTGGTCATGACACTTAGTGTCTCTGATCTATTTAAGACCTCTCAACCATGGGGCCTCCCCACATGGTTTGTTTCGGCTGCTAGGAACTTCACAGTCTCACTAGCACCTTTTTCATTACTACTCATTCTGAGATCTTCAAGATAGTCACATGTCCACATGCACCCCTAGGATGCTCTCATAGTCCTCACTTCCATCAATACCTATATTCAAACATTGAATAAATTCACATGTTTAATTTATTCTCATCAGTTTTTTTTTATCTCTTAAACAAGATCTTAAAACATCATAACCAAATCATATACACATGCATATTCATAAGCAAGAATTGCAAAATAATCCAATACTTATCTGTATTGTGCATTTCTTCATTGGTCCTTAGGATCCTGCTTTGCTTTGCAAGCCTCAGGATCGCCTATGGACTTGGATGTTATGTCAGCATGCAGGATGCTTCACAACATCCTTTTATATATATATCCAGCACAGTCAAGCCAACCTACAGTTGGGTTTATCAAACTGTCCAGCCAAGCCAACCTACAGTTGGGTTTATTAGGCTACAACCACTCAAGCCAATTCACTGTTGGGTTTATCAGGCTACTCAGCCAAGACAACTAACAGTTGGGTTTATCAGACTGTAGGTAATCAAGACAACACTATAACATTTCCATAATTTCCACATCAAATAATTACACAGTCAATCCAACCTTCATTTGGGTTTATCAGACAGTTTAGCCAAGCCAATACATAATTGGGTTTATCAGGCTGCAAGAAAGCAGCCAATACTTTACTGGGTTTCTCAAGCTACTCAGCCAAGCCAGCTATTAGTTGGGTTTATCAGACTGCAGGTAGTCAAGCCAACATCGTAACATTTCCACAATTTTTACAACATCAAAATTACACATTCAAGCCAACCTTCAGCTGGGTTTATCAGACCGTCAACAAATCACCTGCACTTATATCAACAATACACTTATATCAACAACCAATCATCAGCCAAGCCAACACTGTTTGGTTTATCATGCCATCAACAATAACACATGCACTTGTATCAACAATCAATCATTATCCAAGCCAACACCATTGCATTTTTCAGGCCATCAACTATAACACATGCACTTATATCAACAATCAATCATCAGCCAAACCAACACCATTGGGTTTATCAGGCCATCAACAATAACACATGCACCTATATCAACAATCAATCATCAGCCAAGCCAACACCATTGGGTTTATCAGGCCATCACAATAACAACCATTTCCAGGTTTCATTTCTAGTAGTGAGCTCTAATTCCACTACCCCATATCACACAAGAGACCACTCCCTTCTCTGAGTTGGCAGTCCCTTAGGAATGTCTCCTTCTCTTTTCTCTTTAGTAGAAGGTAGGATGAGCCCAAGCCATTGTCCATTCAGTGTACAATATCAGATTACATCTATTTAGCCTGACAACACAAACAATATAAACATATTCGTTAGCATAATTGCTCTAAAAACTGTAATCATGTTTCATATCATTCTCTATTAAATATTGAGACACCAGTAGTGCATCCACTCCCTAGGATGTAATCAATATTGAAAACCCTTTCATGATCCGACATCAGAAAAGTATGCACCCCTTTCCGATGTGTGCCATGTAGGCCCTATTCATACTCAAGAAATCGGTCATAAAGGAAATAAAACCAAAACATGTTCTGCATTTTGAATTCAACAATTTGACATGCATATTCTTAGCTAGGGTTAAAGAACACTTATCCATTTTCCAATGCAGTATTCCTTTGTTAAGGAAGAATGGGGGATCCCTTCTCTGAGTTGACAGTCCCTTGGTTTGCCATCCCAATTCCTCTTTACATTTCATATCCACACATTTCTTACCGACATAACCCATACCATCTCACTCATGTTGCTTACCAAACATGGAGTGAAGATGAGACATTTTCAAAATGTCCAATGGAGTTTCACCCGAAACCCATTTCCAAGATAAGGGAAAACCTTCCCATGAAGTTTGGCTCCTAAAGGCCATCAAACATGATCTTCCTATAGTGTGTACCCCTGGCACATTCATCAAATAGCCAAACAGTCAATCATTATCTGATCATACAATCCAAATTGATTGTTCTATAACCAAGCAATGACATTAGTAATTAAATTCAATGAGAATTTGCAACTCTGTTTACTACAGAAATTGCTTTGCTTGGCAATGAGGTGATCCTCAATTATGGGTCTTTTGTAAGCAGCACCATAATTCCCATTATGGTTTTATGCTTACTAGTATAACATGAACACCCACTTACAATGCGTCCTCCTGACACACTTCTATGCAAGTCAATAGTGATTAGTAGTTATCAGCAATTCTTTAAATCTGAAATTTACAATTTTAAATTGACAATTCATTCAACATACAAACTATTTTCACAACCATGAGACTCTTCTCATGAGGTTTGGCTCTTTCACACGGTAGATTCCAGTCTTTGTCATGGTCTTACTCTCATTGCCATGCTCTAAACAATCTACCTAAAACCTGAATCCTTAGTCAACCCAAACACTTAGTAAGCCTTGATGCATATAATGTTTTCGTTGCTGCAACAATCACTGAAGCATTTTCAGAATTTATAAAATTCAAATACTTCCAGCTGTTAATCACATCAATATTACCAAAACTCATTTTCTTCACGCAATCATCATCATACTAACATTTGCAAGGTATAGTCACATCATTTATGCAAATTAAATGAATTGTTTAGATACTCCTTACTTCACAAGCGTATCATTTGTACCACCTTGCTCTTCCATAGAGCACTTTCTACAGCCAATTGATCCTAACTACCCTCTTCATGCACTTATTATCCTGCATTCATAACAGCTCTTGAAATGGTTCCAGAATTGTCATCAATTCCTTGTTTCAGCCATTAGTTATTCATAATATCACATGCACTATCTCAATGCATTCATGCAATGCATCACCACTTTTGCACCCATACTTAGGTAATCATTTACTCACACCCTTCATATGCATCCATTCAATACATAACTACAAGATTTATGAAATCTTTTATTGCATATCCACTCAATGCTACCTTGCATTGACTTAGGAATGCTATGCATTCAAACATACCATGCATGGCCTAACCATGACTACTTCATATAGGATGCATTAGTATAATCAAGATCATCAATGCTTACTTTCTTCAAGATACTAAGCTCATAGCACATAATACAGGAATAACATATTTCTATATGAATGCAGCATAAAATTCAAATATCCACATGGTACGAGATCTCTTACCTTTATCACTCCAGGAAATTGTCATAATTAAACCCTTACCTTCATGGATCCTACTTACACACTTGACATTACCAGTTTGGTTGGTCCTTTGTAGGAGATTGTAGAATTTGCTCACCACCTTTTGATTCTAGACTTGTTGCCTTATTCCTTTCTTCATAAGGTTTCTAGTCACATTTGTCATCATCAGCAACATATTCACCCATGTCCATGTTGTAGTTGGTTTTTCCACTAATGCCAACACCAATGCAATAGTTATCATTATTAATGTACAATCCTCACTATTCTTATCAACATGTAATATCCTATGCATGCAAGGCATATCCTCATACATTTCATGTATAAAACTTGTAATCATAATTAGCAAGATGGGGTTTAAGGAAATTTCCCTTTTCAAGTCCTTCATCTTTCCATGGAGCTCCTCTTCCACACAATAGCTGGTTTGACTTCATGGTCTTGCTACCTTTAGGCATGCAATTCCTAGATTTGTCCATATTGACAACAATACATTTCTCTTTCATGCAATCACTAGCACTTGCTACTCCACACTCAGATTCTGGTGAATTTCCCTTGTTCCCTGCTGGATAAGCTTTCCAACGCCTATCCACATGCTTCATTCTGACCTCGGGTGTAAAAACCACACCACTTCTAGAATGATGGCAAAACATACAACTGTATTTTGGTCTAGAATGCTAACTTCAGTCACCTAGAATTTTCTTCCTTTTCAGCCTTGTAATCCACTGACAATCTGCTGAAATACACTGAAAAATAGTTGGAATTTTCTCAAAAATTCCACCTTTGAAAAAACCAAACTTCCTTGTACAGGATCGGGTCTCCTTCCAACTATCGTTTCGACGTTTCGGCGGCCAGAATCACTAATCTTCTCCACTGCTCATCGGCGATCCGTTCCTCTACTTTTTTTGGTGTTTTGGGTACGTAGTTGTCTAGGCTTCTGATCCGCAACAGCAATGCCAAAACTAATATGTGTTAGTGATTGAAATTTTACCTGCCACGACATCGATGATCGGAGCAACTAACTACTCGCTCATCGAAGGGTTAGTTCGATAGTCCTCCACAATGGTGGCAGTCCAACAACTAAGGTTTTCCACAGTATCGAATCCTCAACTGCCTCGGCTTCCGGCCTTTAACATTTTATCAGCGTTGCCAAGGGATACTGCATATCGACAATTGGATGCACTGGCCACTATGGAGTCGGCGATCGGGGTCGTTGTCCATTGGAGTACTATTCCACATGGCAGCCACAATGATGGACCCACGATCATCTAATTTCTTTTGATGATCTCCATACTTACGAAATTTCCAGCGAAAAATTCCTTTATTCCTCTGCCGTGTCGGCAGCTTCACCCTCTATTTTCTGACTTTGTATCGGTGCTGCCATTGTCTATGTTTCGCCGATCACTGATGTGTTCGACACCTAGACAATTTTTTTTTCTTTCCTCCGTCTTTTCTTCACCGACAGCATTGGCGATCTAAACAACTATTCATAATTGTCATTTCGGCGATTTAACCCTCAATACTCCCGCAGTGTCGGCACCCCCGAACACTAAATGTCACCGTAGTTTTATGTATACTACTATTCAATAAACACATCGACATCGGCAGTGGAAGGACTAATGCCTCGGTGGGGTAGTTTACTCAGTAGCCACAATGGCAGTTTATCATTTTTGAACCTTTTTTGATCGACAACCTGATCCACTAGTAATTTTCGATGGCGATATGAAGCACAACTATCACGGCATCGACAGTTGGAACGTTTGTTCATCGGAAGCTTAGTCCTCTATACTTTCACAATGGTGGGTGTGCAAACTCCTAACTTTTTTCGATGTCCATCGATGACTCATAGCACTAACATTTTCTGATGACCGACGATCCCGTGCCTTAGAAAATTTTTGAATTTTCTTCTTGCGTTGGCTCTTCCATCTTCTATTCATCAACGATGACAACGACTATTCTCCTCCGACTAGCGACTGAAACAAAACCATCACGGCATCAGTAAGCGGAACCTATATCCATCGCAGGATTAGTGCACTAGGCTTCCACAATGGTGGCACTTGAGCCACTAATTCTGTTCACTGTTCATTGACGATGAATACCACTAACATTTTTTGGCGGCCGATGAATTCAATACTTTGAAAAAATTTCATAAATTTCCTCCTCTATCCTCCGCCGCATTGGCCGTCAGATCAAATATCCGTTGGGTGGATAGTGTCTTAGACTACTGCAATGGTGGTGTGCAATCAGTTAAATGTTTCCAATGTAGTTCATCGGTAGTTCCATCGGTGATGAAAAAAACTATCTTTCGTCGATCGCCGATGGTCGGACTTTGAAAAAAATTTCAAATTTTTCTCTTTACCCTCTTCTACCACTTCATCAGCTCGACCATATCCTATCCATCGTCGATCAAATCAACTGTTCTTTTCTAATCGATGAACTAAATCACATCGACATCGGTAGTTAGAAATTTTCCTCGTCAGAATACTAGTGCTATAGGCTTCCGCAATGGCGGGTGCACGAACCACTAATGTCTTCCGATGGCCAAGCAGGAAAATTTTCTTAATTTTCCTAAGACAATTTTCTGATCACTGTTGGGTAGAAGGAAACCTGCCTCTGCTATCTGATATTTCATGGCCCATTCAGGCCCATGCTGCAACCTTGAGCTCTGATACCATACTGTAATGTCCCCAACCCTCCAACCGACGAAGAGGATGCTACCATACATCAATCATCCAGGCATCTAGCCCCATGAACATGAACATGCATAAAAACCAAAATGCTTGAACATAAAATGATTAAAACATAATCATTCACATACACAGCGGAAGCAAACATACATTCATTCTGCATTCAACATGTTCATTATAATTCATTAATAGTAAATATAAATGTAGAGACCAAATGGTCAAGGATACTCATCTTATAAAGAAGTTTTCCCACAACCAGCTACGTTGCTACAATGGTCCACCCAACCATATGCCAGTGTGCTCATCAATCTATCAGCAACACTGCCACCCCCAAGTTGGGCATGATTCCCCAAGGAACACAGGACTAAGTAGGCTTACACATATCCAAGGTACACAAGTCATCCAACCCACACAGTAGGGCTTATCAGGATATCAAGGAGTTGGGAGAAGCTAAATGCTAAGCTGGTGAGCTCATGGAAGAGCTAAGGACACCTACACCAGAGCTAGCCTGACCCCTAAGACACCCACACACACCCAACACAAGGAATTAGTCCCTTCTCTGCTTCACAGTCCCTCAGGCCCTGACCTCCCTTTCCAGTGCTCTTCCAAAGTTGTGGAGAAGAAAGCTATCCATCTAACTCTGTCTGTGTGGCTCCAAAAACCCAGGTTTCTCAAGCATACCCAACCTTCAATCCCACTCTACATAGTCCAAAGACCAACCGCTGATTTCCTGTAGCCAAACAAGTGCTTCACCTATTGGAAAAGGGAAGACAATCCCTTATTCGTTCTTGGCCCTATCATGGCCGAAACGACTCCCCAATAGCCTACATCAAATACCACTCTATAAGGTGAAAACATAGTCAACAAAATGTGGATGAGGCCACAGTCAGCAACCCATGAAGAAACCACAGTCCCCAGTTCAACAATGAAGTGTCTGGACAATACAGAGTCTGAGCTCACAGTGAAAACCACTGAAACATTCGACAGTCTGACAATGGAAAGAGGGAAAATCCATCCTCTGCGTGAATGGGAGGGAAAACATATTCACAGGTCAGCAATCAGTGAGAGAAACCAGACTTCCAGCTTTGACAAGGGAAAACATCAATGCATACCACAATCGATATGGAGAAAACACATACGCAAACCACAAATCAGTAGGGGAAACACATACGCATCACCCAGAACGCAAAGGTTCATTCACAAAAAATCATGCATGACAGTAATTGGTTTTTCCAGCTCTGTGTGATGAAAATGATGATGAATCCCAATTGGTGTGCGAGAGAACCAAATGTCTCTGCGTGAGATGGACAGTGAAGAGAAATCCTTCCTATGAGATATGAACAGTCAAAACGATCCAGAGCTTTCCCAAACGGTGCATGAAGGTGAGTCCAAACTTGAGAGAGTGGGAGAGTGCAAGAATTCCCTATTATTTTTCCCTTTTCCCCATGTGAATGGAATGATCCAGCTGTAGGAGGGTGCATGTGGATAGGCCTTCCACCCACCACTAACTAACAATTAACTGCCTCAACTAAAACAATGGTTTAAGGTTTGACACATGGCTTTTCCCCATGGGGTCTAGGTTTAGTGATTCCCCCCCCTTAACCTTAGGAAATCATGCCCTTTTCATTTAACGTTGCACCTTCATTGTTGGTTGTACGTTTATTTTAATTGATGTGCATATTTACATGATGCCAAACTCTAATGTGCTCGATAGCATGATATACCATCGACAACGATACCAATTGTCGAAAAATACACAACCAAATCGATGGTGGGGAATTTTCCTTTAGCTCCACACCATGATTAATTACAAAATATACATCATGTATCTTTAAATGCAAACAGGGTCAAAATCAGGGTATTACAATTAACCTGGAAGGTTATGTTGATTCAGATTGGGCAGGAAGTGCACTTCATGGTGTTGCTTCAGTATGGGATCATGTGTGATCTCTTGGTTTAGCAAAAAGCAATCCGGTGTGGCACTGAGTATAGCTGAAGCAGAGTATGTTGCAGCTTGTTCAGCTAGTTGTGAGGTAGTATGGCTAAGGAAGCTATTGTCTCATTTATTTGATATCCAAATGGATCCTACTTGTATACATTGTGACAACCAGAGTTGCATGAATTTGTCGGAGAACTCGGTGTTCCATGACAAGTCGAAGCATATCGAGATCAAGTATCACTATATCAAGGATATGGTGCAGAGAGGATTAGTGAAGCTCTATTATGTTGCTATGGATGAACATATAGCTGATGTGTTGATGAAGCCATTAGCTAGAGTGAAGTTTGTGTACTTCAGGGAGAATCTTAGTGTTATCCAGATCGAGGTTCCTTCCAAGGGGAAGTGATGAGTATGTGAGCCATTCTGACATGGTGAGAGGATTGGATCCTTCCATGGTCAGATGTAAGGGCTGAGCCATTATTTCATGGTGAGATGATTGGTTCCTTCCATGTCAGATGTGAGTGCTGAGCCATTTTGATGTGACTGTAGGATTGGTTCCTACATGATCAATTATAAGCGATGAATGCCATTCTTGGAATGGAGGCACCTGGTTAGTTACCAGGAAAGGTCAGTCTAGGATTGAGGCCCATTCTGATGTGACTATAGGATTGGTTCCTACATTATTAGATGTGAGTCTAGAGCCCTTCGGACATTGGTTTTCAGATGTAAGTGCAGAGCCCTTTCAGCATGAAGGATTGGTTCCTTGCATGGTCGAATATAAGTGCTGAGACTTTCTGACATTGGTTGTTAGATGTAAGTGTAGAGCCTTTCGGCATGGAGGATTGGTTCCTTGCATGGTCAACTGTAAGTGTTGAGCCTTTCCAACATTGGTTGATGGATGTGAGTGCTGGGCCTTTCTGACAGGGTTGTGGGAGGTGTTCCCACATGGTCAGATGTGAGTGTTGGGTGTTCCTTTCTGATATGATTATAGGATTGATTCCTACATGATTAGATATAAGTGCTTGGTGGGCCATTCTAACCTAGGGTCAAATATAAGTGCTGGAAGAAGACCTACATGGAGGCTAGGCCTACAACCAGCATGAAAAAGGATTGGCTCAGTAGAACTTCCTGTGACGAGAAGAATCAAGAGATAGCACCCGTGATGATGAACCAACAGAGATGTTCTAGACTAGAGATGATACAAAATGAGTGATGATCCAGATCCAGTGATGATGATCTAGATTGAGTGATGATCCATATTGAGTGATTATATAGATCCAGTGATGATCCAGATCTAGTGATGATCCAGATCCAATGATGATGATCTAGATCGAGTGATGATCTAGATTCAATGATGATGATCCAGATCGAGTGCTGATCTGGATTCAGTGATGATGATCCAAATCGAGTGATGATATAGATCCAGATGAATATGACTTGAAGATGAATATGACAAGAAATCAATGATGATCTAGATGATACAAATAAGAATACTTGTGCTGATAAATTGTGTTGAGAGAATACCTTCCTAGTTAAGAGGGAGTGTCGATGTAATTGTAACTTCAGAATGTATTGATATGTATATCTTATGTATTGTACCCCAATGTTTATTTTGGGATGTGTATGTAATGTATTTGAGTCATGTCATACCCCGATGTTTATTCCGGGAAGTTTCTATAATGTAAACAAGTCATGTCAAGTCATTGTGGGTAACCCTCCTATTGGTCAAGGGTTAAAGTCCCCACAGTTGTGGGGCCCTAGGGTTATTAGACTATCCTAGAGAAGTCAACCCTAGGTGAGTCATTGTAAGTCAGGGGAATAGTCCCCACCATTGTGTTAAGGATAACCCTTCTTGTTGGTAGGAGGAGGTAAAGTCCCCACAAGTTGTGGGGCACTAGGGTTATTAGACACTCCTAAAGATGTTTCCTCTAGTAAGTAATTGCTAAGCGAGGTCGACATGTTGGAGTGAGTTTCAAGTGAATGAAAGAATATAAATAGAGAGTGAGCCTTTCTATTTATCACACACACACTCACTCATTGGGGCACATGAGTGAGAGGAGAAGTTGTTGGGACAAGAGAGAGACTACTGTTGTTGGGAGATCATCTTTATGTTTTCAGGTTTTACTTTTGATGTTGATTCTATCTCTGAGAAAGTTGTGGGGTTTTCTCCTTTATGGTTTCCCCGAGGAAAATTATTTGTGTCTCTTGTCTCTTGTGTTTTATTGCTATGCATGTTATTCTCTCAGTTAAAAGATCCTAATATCATAATGCTAGCTTGAATGATAAAAATCTAACAACTAACTCTTCACTGAATCTACAAAATCATGGCCAATATCCACAAAATATGGTCCAAAGTACAAAAAGGTGACACAAAATATAAAAGATATTCTAATTTATGCTTTATGCGATAATATTCCTGTTGCACGGTGTCTTCTGTCCTTACACAACATGAACGATGTTGCGCAACTGACTTTTCTCAAAACCCCTTCCAACAAAGAACTTCCGTTAGGGCAATGTTACAATGTGAGAGTGTCCACATGGAAATTAAACAACTCCAAATGCAGATAAATTCTACAAGACGTGTCCACAAAACACTCCATTTGACCTCCAAGAGGGATTGCTTCCATAAAGTGACCTCCAAGCATGTAATACCTCTCATCAATGGCATATAAAGTGTGTTATCATTTAATAATAAAGTTGGACGTCCCAAGGCTAGCTAGAGCATGGAAATACTACTCCAAAGTCAAATGATATATTCTAGACATGAGGTGAGGACTACAAGAAGGGTGTGGCATGCTAGTGCTTCCTTTAGGGTTAAACATTGACTCAAAACTATTGGTTTATTGCTTATTCCAGTCAAATGCATTCCCAAAACCTCCTTAAGATTGATGTAGATGCTTCTAAAACCACCTAGAACTTGTAAAATATTGATTTTACTACTTTTTATCATTGTTTTAGGGTTGTTTTGACCCTTAGAAATTCCCATATTTGAACTTAATGCTTTTTAAGAGGATCCAACATGCCCAAAATTGCCAATAAATGCTCAAAAGTGCTAGAAAATGTGTTTTTATTGTGCCTATAACTCAAAATGCCACCTATATTTGATATTGGAGTTTGTATGAGGACTGAGAGGTGCCCAGAACTGCTGCTCACTTGAAAATAAAACCCAAATTCATCTAAGAAGTGCCCAGGCCCCAAATTGCCGAGAAATATGAGTTTATTGGTGTTTTCAGGTTGTTTGAGGGTTATTTATGCTCATACCTAATTTTAGGGTTGTTTGTGCTCAAAGGACTACTCATAATTGCATTTCATGTCGTATTTAAGTCCCTTTCTATCACTAAACTACCTCCACCAATTTCCTGGATATGCTTTTTAGTTCAGTTTACACCTTTTTTATGGAAAAACACACCTACAATTCATAACGCTGATGTCAATTGCTAATTAGGATGTTAGAACAACCATCATTTCTTCCCAGAAAGGAGGTTTGAGGCTGTTGGAATGCATGAGTTTCCTAATGATCTTCATTTACCACTGCTAAATGTGTTGTTCTTAATGTTATACGGTCCATAACTACCCAAAGATGAGGTACATAAAAAATGTAGACATAAATGAAGAACAAATTGGACACCTTCCATATGTCTTCATGTTGGAGTGAAATTTTGTGAACAGGTATTATCAAACATATTATAATCCTATATATGCTTCTACAGTTATGCCACTATTGGCATA
Source organism: Pseudotsuga menziesii (assembly GCA_001517045.1). Classification (NCBI taxonomy): domain Eukaryota; kingdom Viridiplantae; phylum Streptophyta; class Pinopsida; order Pinales; family Pinaceae; genus Pseudotsuga; species Pseudotsuga menziesii. The sequence goes on from LPNX010771304.1 coordinate 209,443, forward strand.
AATTACCCTTATTACTAGATTTCATTACCATTTCTTGGGGATGTTTCCATGAATGCTTTCTTACTTTCTAGTAGGATGTTGCTACTACAAGTCTCCTTTTTGTTATATTTTTATCATTCAAGCTAGTATTATGATCTTAGGATCTTTAACTGAGAGAATAACATGCACAGCAATAAAACACAAGTCACAAGAGACATAAAGAATTTTCCTCGGGGAAACCATAAAGGAGAAAACCCCACAACTTCCTTAGAGATAGAATCAGCACCAAAAGTAAAACCCGAAAACATAAAGGTGATCTCCCGACAGCAGCAGTCTCTCTCTTGTCCCAGTAACTTCTCCTCTCACTCATGGGCCCCAATGAGTGAGTGTGTGTGTGATAAATAGAGATACTCACTCTCTATTTATATTCTTTCATTCACTTGAAACACACTCCAACATGTCGGCCTCACTTAACAATTACTTACTAGAGCCGACATCTCTAGGAGTGTCTAATAACCCTAGTGCCCCACAACTTGTGGGGACTTTTCCTCCTCCGACCAATAAGGAGGTTTATCCTTAACACAATGGTGGGGACTATTTCCCTAACTTACAATGACTCATAATGATTAACCTCAGGTCGACTTCTCTAGGATATTCTAATGACCCTAGTGCCCCATAATTGTGGGGACTTTAACCCTTGACCAATAGGAGGGTTACCCACAATGACTTGACATGACTTGTTTACATTATAGAAACTTCCCGGAATAAACAACAGGGTATGACATGACTCAAGTACATTACAAATACATCCCAGAATAAACATCAAGTTACAATATAGAATAAATATGGATGAATACATTCTGAAGTTACCAATACATCAACACTCCCTCTTAACTAGGAAGGTATTCTCTTGACACAATTTATCAGCACAAGTCTTCTTCTCTGTATCATCTAGATCATCATTGAGTTCTTGTCATCTTTATCTTCAAGTCATATTCATCTAGATATGGATCATCACTCGATCTGAATCATCATCACTCGATCTAGATCACCATCAATGGATCTAGATCATCACTCGATCCGGATCACCATCACTGGATCTAGATCATCATCACTGGGTCTATATCATCAGTCGATCTGGATCGTCACTCGATATGGATCATCATCACTGAATCTAGATCATCACTGGATTTGGATCATCATCACTGGATTTAGATTGTCACTGGACATCATCACTAGATCTGTATCATCACTTGATCTGGATCATCACTGGACCTAGATCCTCACTTGATATGGATCAGTACCATGAGTGCTATCTCATGATTCTTCTCATCACAGGAAGTTCTACAAAGCCAACCCTTTTTCATGTTGTTTGTAGGCCTAGCCTCCATGTAGGTCTTCTTCAGTGCTTATATCCGACACCATGTCAGAATGGCCCACCCAGCAATTACATATGACCTACTCATCAGAAAGGCATGCCCAGCACTCACATCTGTTCATGTAGGAACCAATCCTATAATCACATTAGAAAGGCCCAACACTCACATTTATCCATGTGGGAACACATCCTGCAACCATGCTAAAAAGGATCTGCTCTTTCACCCATGCGGGAACACATCCTGCAACCATGATGAAAGAGCTCTACACTTGCATCCACCCATGTGGGAACACATCTTGCAACCATGATGGAAGGGATCTAGACTTACATCCATCCACGCGGGAACACATCTTTCAACCATGATGAAAAGGCTCTGCACTTATATCCACCCATGCACAAACACATCCTGCAACCATGATGGAAGGGCTCTGCACTTACATTCACCCATGCGGGAACACATCCTACAACCATGATGAAAAGGCTCTACACTTACATTCATCCATATGGGAACACATCCTACAACCATGTTGAAAAGGCTCTGCATTTACATCCACCCATGTGGGAACACATCCTACAACCATGATGAAAAGGCTCTGCACTTACATCCACCCATGTGGGAACACATCCTGCAACCATGATTCAAAGTCTCTCAACTTCAGGTTGAGGGTTCCTGGTACCTCACTAGGTAGCTCCATTCCAAGAATGGAAACAGCCCTTATATCTAATCAATTGGGAACACATCCCTCAATCACATTAGAATGGCCATGCGCTCACATCTGATCATGTAGGAACACATCCTACAGTCATATCAGAATTGCCCTCATTCCTAGACCAAGTATTTTTGGTACCTCACCAGGCAGCTCCATTCCAAGAATGGAAATAGCCCTTATATCTGATCATGTAGGAACCAATCCTACAGTCATATCAGAATGGATCAGCACTCATATCTGACATGGAAGAAACCAATCCTCACACCATGATAGAATGGCTCAGCCCTTACATCTGACCTACTCATCAGAATGGATTACATATTTAGCACTCATATCTGACATGGAAGGAATTGATCCTCTTACCATGACAGAATGGTTTAGCCCTTACATCTGACCACGGAAGGAACCAATCCTCTCACCATGTCAAAATGGCTATGGGTTTCATCATTTTCCCTTGGAGGAAACCTTGATCTAGAGAACACCAAGCTTCTCCCTAAAGTACTCGAACTTCACCCTAGCCAATGGCTTCATCAATACATCAGCTATATGTTCCTCTGTCGCAACATACTGGAGCTTCACTACTCCTCTTTGCATGATATCCATGATATAGTGATACTTCATCTCGATATGCTTCGACTTGTCATGAAACACTAGATTCTCTGACAACTTCACGCAACTCTAGTTGTCATAATGTATGCAAGTAGCATCCAACTGGAGATCAAATAAATCTAACAATAGCTTGCTCAACCATATTTCCTCACAACTAGATGAAAAAGCTGCGACATACTATGCTTCAGTTGTACTCAGTGCCACATAGGAATGCTTCCTGCTAAAACCAAGAGATCACACCTGATCCCATACTAAAGCAACACCCTGAAGTGCTCTTCCTATCGATGGAACTGCCTGCCCAATCTTAATCAACATAACCCTCTACATTAATCTTCTGATTCGCATCATACTTGAGCCCATAATCAACTGTACCCTTTAGGTACCTCACTGCATACTTTGCAACCATCAGGTGAACATGTCTCAATGTGTTCATAGCAAAGCAAATATCTGGTCTTGTATTTGTCAGGTAAATCATCTGACAATACATTGTGGCATCAACCGACTCTGATTAAGCAACACTCAATAGCTTTAGGTTCGATGCCATAGGTGTGGTCATGGCCTTGCAGTCCATCATCCTGAACCTCTTCAGGATCTTTACTACATACTTCCCTTGTCCACACCTCTATGCCTAGAAAATAGTGCATCGACACATAACAAGAGCATCACTGGTCTTCTGCCTCCAACCATGAAGCAAAGGTTGGAATCCACTTTACTCTTAGTAAATCCTAGAGTCATCAATAATCTGTCCATCCTGTCGTATCATGTCAAACCTCAAGATATTATGTAGTCACTCCTTCTGAAGTGGAGCATCATACTCCCTCTGCCCTCCATACTCTATGCACTGAAACATTTTGTACTGGAGTGGCAAGTAGCTTCCCATGCTACTAATATTCTATGTATCCATCTAGTGTATAGACTTTCATCTTCAACCTTGTAGCAAAGGTTAAGATCTTCATCAAGCTCATCATGTATGTGTTTCAACTCCCACTGTCTGCAAATGTCTCTTTGTAGTCTATGCCTTCTTTTCATGAGAAGCCTTGTGCTACGAATCTTGCTTTGTATCCCATGATGTTTCCATCTACTACATGATGGAACTATGAACTTCTCTTTAGGTCTCGATACTGCATCCTAAACATCATTCTTCTTGAACTGGTCTTCCCTTTCTTCTTGGTTACTTCTTTATAGCTAGAAGGTTCTGCATCAATGATGTCGCTGCATTCATCATATTATTCTTTATATTGAATGGTCGTCACTTGTTCTTCGGAACAAGTCTCATCCTTCTTTGCTTGTAGGTGATTATGTATGAAATCTTTCCTACAAGTCAAATGCATTTGTATGGTTAGAAACATTTTATAATGAATATTCATACTGGAAAATTCTTATGCATAAATATATGATCATGCAACTATTTTAGCCAATACAACATTCATCCATATCTCACAAAAATGTTTCTAGATGCCTTCCATCTCTACCAGGGAAACATTGAGATTGTGCACTAATCCAATATGTCAGCAAAGAGGTTTCATTCTAGATAAGTAGCAATGGAGAGTTGTATAGCACCATGATCTACTTACCCATCACATGCATATTAGTAGTATACTGTCATTAATGCAAACATTCTATCATGCATAACACATTAACTGAATATAAACAAATGCATAACAAAACAATATAATGAAATGACAATTGAATACTTATCTTTTATTTGTTTCGTGGTTAGACTCCTTCTTGAGCCTTCAGCTTCATCGTCTTCTTCATTCATAATATCATCGTTTCTTATCCAAATGCTAAGGTGGATAAGAGATTCTTCAAGAGTTGATTTCTTCATATTCTTCATCGCTTGAGGGATTTTCTTTGGATTGTGAGAGCTTTATCTTTAGTTGCTCCCATCTTCTTTTCTCTTATTATGAGTTGAGCTTATTCTTGTGTGTGCCCTTCCCAGAGTCTGCTGAAGTAATCACTTCCTTCTAGCACACATTCCTTGACTGAATGAATCCCATTGTCCTAGGATGCCATTCAAGGTGGCTATCACCACTCCTACATTCTTCACTTCTTCTTTTATTGCTTTAAGTTGTTCTCTGATTAGAAAGACCTCCATAAAGCAGGACTGTATGGTCTCTGCATTCTGGATCTTCACATTTTTCAACTGTTTTCTCAAAGTCATATTCCAATCTATGTTCTTCCCTTCAAATGTCTTGGTTAAGGAATCAAACATCTCCGATGTCTTTAGGGAAGACACTTGTGGTACAAGGTGATCCATGATTGAATCGGTAATGACCTTCTTGGCCTTGACCAAGTTCTTCTTGTGTAATACTTTGAGCCTCATCTCCCTCTGGAACTGGAACCTCTCTTCTTATGTAGGTGTCCAATTCATTTTCTTCAGAGAGATCAAATAATTCCATGATTGGAAGTTTTCAAATTCACCAAGCTGATGTGATAGATCACTTTGAAATGAGAACCTCAATTGCAAATAGCAAAAGATTACATCTTACCGATCTGAGGTGTCCGTCCTGGTTCCGGAGCTGGCTGATCTAGGGGTTGTTAGAGAAACCTTAATTTTCAAAACTTGGAATATTTTAGATCTCATTGGATATAAATATATATCTCTTCAAGTTGATTTGTCCAATGTACTCCTTTTCTTAAAACAGTGGAGGGAAGCTCCCTGAACAGGAAGACCTAGTTTTCCAAATTCTTCTACAGAAATTATTGTTGCTGTTTCTTCAGATCTCTGAAATTACTTCTGCTCTATGTCTGAAATTTCTTAGTGAGTTCTCCTCACATGTCCCTATTCGAACACCATAGGTTTGATCAGAATTTGTTTCACCTATTTCGACTTATGGTCATTTTCCCAAGGTGACCTGTTATAGGACTATTCAAAATAGAGAAGTTTTATGGCTTCCACATGTCACTAGTTCATCTTCTGAGCCTGAAACTCAGACCATAGAAATTACATTCTGTTCCCTTTCTATAACATCATCAGAACTCACATTTGGACCTATGTAGCTCAATATATAGCAATTCTCCCCAGGTGTACTGTTTAGGGATGAATTCTGGAAGAGGCTGGAACCCTAACTTGGAAGGATCATATCGCCCAGAATATAGTGAATATGAGGATGAATTTTTGACACAGTGTAAATAAATATTTCATCTTTATTCTCTGCAATTTGTAGCTCCCGATGCTTTGTCAATCTCAGGATATAGTGAATGTACCAAAACTTAGCAGTTTTAGTATTTAGGGTTTTTCTAGCTTGGGGTCAAACTAGGGTTTGACTTTCTCGGAGTTTTACTGAACCAAAAATATTGATCCAGGTCTCTAAAATTTGATTTTTATGAAAATAAAAATCCTATGCTGGGCTCATGCAAAAATTCCTCTTCTGTAGAAAGCCCTAATTTCCACACCGAAAACTGAAAATGCTCATAATTGAATTCTGCTTCGACAGAAAGATGTGCCCTTCAATGGAGAGTCATTCTAGCATAATTTTGATGATGGATTTTCGAGAAAGACCCAAAAATTAAGAATCCCTAGCTCCTCCAGCTGCACAATGTCTTCTTCTCAGGTTAGCTCTGATACCATGTTAGATTTTTATCATTCAAGCTAGCATTCTGATCTTAGGATCTTTAACTGAGAGAATAACTTGCAAAGCAATAAAACACAAAAGACAAGAGACACAAAGAATTTTCCTTGGGGAAACCATAAAAGAGAAAACCTCGCAACTTCCTCAAAGATAGAATCAACACCAAAAGTAAAACCCAAAAACATAAAGATGATCTCCCGATAGCGGCAGTCTCTCTCTTGTCCCAGTAACTTCTCCTCTCACTCATGCGCCCCAATGATTGAGTGTGTGTGTGATAAATAGAGAGACTCACTCTCTATTTATATTCTTTCGTTCACTTGAAACACACTCCAACATGTCAGCCTCACTTAACAATTACTTACTAGAGCCGACATCTCTAGGAGTGTCTAATAACCCTAGTGCCCCACAACTTGTGGGGACTTTGCCTCCTCCTACCAACAAGGAGATTTATCCTTAACACAATGGTGGGGACTATTTCCCCGACTTAGAATGACTCACAATGACTCACCTAGGGTTGAATTCTCTAGGATAGTCTAAAAACCCTAATTCCCCATAACTGTGGGGACTTTAACCCTTGACCAATAGGAGGGTTACCCACAATGACTTGACATGACTTGTTTACATTATAGAAACTTCCCGGAATAAACATCGGGGTATGACATGAATCAAGTACATTAAAAATACATCCTGAAATAAACATCGGGTTATAATACATAAGAAATATGGATGAATACATTTCGAAGTTACCAATACATCAACACTTTTATGCCTAGGTCATCTCTCTTTCATGATACTTGTTCTCCATCCCCAACACTAGCACATTATGTTGTCGGGGCTCCTTCACTACCTTTGGTCCCCATAACTTCTCTTTTAAGGTTGCAAAATGGCCCAAAAATGCTCTAAATGACCATACCATTGTAAGGTACACTGATACCAAAATGGGGGTAATAAAAATGAATATTAGAATTCCACATTAGGGTGTTTGAGTTCTCTATGAGTGATACGATGAATATAGCAATAATAAAACAACCTTTCCAACTATGGATATATTTGGATGATATAGACAGTATTCTTGAGAAACCTTTTCAAACATATATGTAGATGCAATTTTGGTTGTAACTGTTAAAAAGGATTGTATTTCAACATGAGCACATTTTAAACTCCTCCAAGCAATCTTCATTCCACCGTAAGAAATATCAACCAAGGAAATTGAAGAAGCTTCAACGAATAGGATTTTATCATAAAGCAACATGAATTCTTCCCTCAAATATGCTATAGCTATGTGTATTGAATGGTGGCCCAAAGAGACAAGGAATAATTTCATAAAAAGTATCATATGAGACCCCCTGAGGCCTTTAACATCTTAGAATGATCTTGGAAAATGATTCTTTGAAGTGATGGTAATGTTACTTCTACAGGTTTGAAATAGACCTTGTCACATATAGGTCTTTGAATAATCTTCTATAGGTTTACTTTGTTTTTCTTTCCTTGATTGCTCACCTTTAAAATGTGGATTATATAGCTAAATGTTTGTCAAAGTGTGCCAAGCTTTCTGTTTTTCAAATAAAGTGAAGTTTTAAGGTTGTAAGTTGTTTCTATGTTTCATATGTGGATGAAATATTTTTGAATTGAAGTGAATCTTTGAGTTTGTAAGTTGTTTCTATGTTTCTAAAACTAATGTGGATGAAATATTGTGGAACTGTGCCAAGCTTCCTACGATACCCTATGCTTATCAAAGGAAGTGTGCCAATATTTTTGCTGGGAACCTATATTGTCCAATTGTGCCAAGCATAGGAATTGTACCCTTTGCAGCATCCTTCAATGTCTCTAATTACCTATTCGATGTTGGTTCAGTTCCTAATTTTTCAAATGTAGGAGCCCCTTTTGGTGACTTTTTTTTTTTTTCTGCAACTATTTCTGCTATAGACTATAATGTTAGCTAGATTAAATTTAGCAAAAACAAAAATTTAAGCATTGTTCCTTTGATCAAAGCCAATTCTAAATAAAAAATTTAAGCATTGTCCCTATAATGGTTGCTTTTGATTACCTTCATGTCTCTCTAATTAACCAACCAAAGATGTTGCTTGATATGGAATGCATTTACCAATGATATCTCCAATACTTAGTAGCTGAATATTAACATCCAAAGCTAATCACAGATTTTCATTGCACTTTCAACAAATGATTCTCATCTTCTTAAGTGCTCTCTTGATGTTCGCCAAGGTAATGACCCCATCTAGAAATATCAAGGTGGATGCTAACGCATGAAGTAACCTGCAAGTAACAAGTGATGTTCTCTTAGCAACCCAAAAGTATACTCCAATGTATGTTCCCCAGCTAAAATGTGCAATTAATCTTTGAAAAAGGTGACTACTCCACCAAAATGTGCCCACAATGCAACCAAACTTAGATTCAAAGGGAAATGTCCTTCTCAAATGATGCAAAGAACAGAAAAGGAGGGATTGATTATCCCCCAAACTTCCTCTTAACTCCAACAATCCATCTCAAGAGTGATGAAAGAAATTGTGTTAGGGCAATGCTAAAATGTGAGAGTGTCCACATGGCAATCAAACAACTCCAAATGCAAATAACTTATACAAGACATGCCCAAAAAACACTCCATTTGACCTCCAAGAGGGACTGCTTCCATAAAGTGACCTCCAAGCATGTAATACTTCTCATCAATGGTGTATACAAGATTGTTATCATTTCATAATAAAGTTGGATGCCCCAAGGCTAGCTAGGGCATGGAAATACTACTCCAAAGTCCATTGATCTATTTTAGACATGAGGTGAGGACTGCAAGAAGGTTGTGGCCTGCTATTGCTTCCTTTAGGGTTGAAAATTGACTCAACGCTGCTGGTTTATTTCTTATTCCAGTCAAATGAATTCCCAGAACCTTTTTAAGACTATTGTAGATGCTTCAAAACCCACCGAGAACTTGTCAAATATTGGTTTTGTTGTTGTCTATCACTATTTTAGGGTTATTTTGACCCTTAGACATGACCATATTCGGCCTTAATTCTTTTTAATATGATCCAATATGCCCAAAGTTGCAAATAAATGATCTAAATGTGCTAGAAAAATGTGTTTTTACTGTGCCTGTGACTCAAAATTCCACCCAGATTTGATATTGTAGTTTGTACGAGGATTGAGAGGTGCCCAAAACTACTGCTCACTTGAAAATAAAACCCAAAATCATCTAAGAAGTGCCTAGGCCCCAAACTACCGATAAATATGAGTTTATTGTTGTTTTCAGGCTGTTTGAGGGTTATTTATGCCTAGACCTGATTTTAGGGTTGTTTGTACTCAAAGAAATTCTCATAATTGCATTTCATGCTAATTTAAGGCCCTTTTTATCACTAACTTGCCTCCATCAACTGCCTAAATCTGCCTTTCAGTTTTGTTTACACCTTTTTCTATGGAAGAATTGAGCCAGAATTCATAATGTTGATGTCAATTCCTAATTAGGATGTTAGAACAATGATCATTTCTTCCCAGAAAGGAGGTTTGATGTTGTTGGAATGCACATATTTCCTAATGATGTCCATTTACCACTGCTAAATGTGCTTCTCTTAATGTTATAGGGTCCAGAACTTCCCAGAGATGAGGTACATAAAAAATGTAGACATAAATGAGGAACAAATTGGACACCTTCCATATGTCTTCACATTGGAACAAAATGTTGTGAATAAGTACTATGAAACATATTACAATTCTATATATTCTTATACGTTATGGCACTATTGGCACAAATGATCCTTACTACTGGATTTCATTACAATCTCTTGGGGATGTTTCCATGAATGTTTTATTACTTTCTAGTAGGATGTTGTTGCTACAAGTCTCCTTTTATTCCTAGGTCATCCCTCTGTCATGATATTTTTTCTTCATCCCCAACACTAGCACATTATGTTGTTGGGGTTCCTTCACTACCTTTGGTCCACATAACTTCTCTTTTAAGGTTGCAAAAAGGTACAAAACTGCTCTAAATAACCATACCATTCTAAGGTACACCCATACCAAAATGAGGGTAAGAAAATTGAATATTAGAATTCCATATTAGGGTGTTTGAGTTCTCAATGAGTGATAAGATGAACAGAACAATAATAAAACAACCTTGCCAACTATGGATATATTTGGATGATATAGACAGTATTCTTAAGCAACCTTTGCAAAGATAGATGTAGATACAATTTTGGTTGTATCTGTTTAAAAGGATTCATTTCAACATGAGGACATTTTAAACTCCTCCAAATTATTTTCATTCCACCGTAAGAAACATCAACCAAGGAAATTGAACAAGCTTCAACAAATAGGATTTTATCATAAAACAACATGAGTTCTTCCCTCAAATATGCTACATGAATGTGTATTGAATGGTAACCCAAAGAGACAAGGAATAATGTCATAAAAAGTCTCATATTAGATCCCCTGAGGCCTTTAACATATTAGAATGATCTTGGAAAATGATTCTTTGAAGTGATGGTAATGTTACTTCTACAGGTTTGAAATAACCTTGTCACCTATAGGTCTTTGAATTAACTACTATAGGTGTACTTTGTTTTTCTTTCCTTGAGTGCTCACCTTTAAAATGTGTATTATATAGCCATATTCCAAGTAAAAAAATATTTTTCAAGCTTGCATGATGGAAAAACCACATTTTCCTTTCCAAATATAAATCCTCAAGCCACATGTTCCAAGTTGTTGAACATCTTTATGACAACAAGTCTACTTGTGTTGCTGGAAAGTCTACCTAAAAAAACAAGGCATTTTGAAGGGTAATAGGGCCCAATACCCTCCTCTAGGATACAAAATTATCCTCCTAATTAGTTCATTCTCCAATCAAGTAACTATCTCCATTTGGTCATCATGTAAAATGTCATGAAATATGTAAAGAGATCTCTAATGCCCTAGGGAAGACTATCATGTAATAACTCAACTAGGATTAAGAAACCAATGGGTAAGTCATCTCCAATGTGCAAATCCATCACAAAACCATATATCATATGAAAATCCATCATGGAACATCTAGGGTTTGAATTTTGAACATACACCATGTTTGCAAAATCATATGAAACACTACCAAACATGGTGTAAACACTTTCGAAGTAAACCTGAAAAATTAACACGGTTTCACTTGAACAAATAGGGGTTGTAGGAACCTTGTAACAAGATCGATTCTATAAGATATGGTCTTTTTTAACTGTTGGAATAGGTAAGGGATAATACCTACACACTTAGTCTAAATCCATAAATGTGAATTGATTCTATAGTTAGTGTGAAGAATCTCAAACATGAGTCATCCATGCTCGATGAGGAAAATGAAAAACAAGTCTTTCCTATAAGATAAGAATTTGCACTATAAGCTCAATTGGAGTTAATAGAAGATATAAGTTTATGAATAAGTCTAGAACAACTAGATAGGGGTAGTAGGAACTTTGTATGGTTGGGTTTGTGTAGCAACCGAATCCGGTTGTCCGTTAGTCGAATCCGAGTATCATTGTAATAATGAATATGAATAATAACAATATATTGGATGATGATAATAATTACAAAGGAGGCTCGCCTTTATAGGCTTTGAGCGTGAAGGGTTACACCCTTTCATATAATTAACTAATATAATTAATAATTTATTTTATATTCGTTACATTGCCACTTCCTTTAAGGAAGCTTTGTTTTCAAAGCTTAAGTATTTTCCTAGTGTCGTTCTTCATTCTAACTCAGTGTCGGTACTAGAATCGGACGAGGTCTCTTGTGCAGAGACTTGCACTTCCTTTCCATTGATGATTTTTCATTGTATTGTCTCATTGTTCCTACATTTATGACTAGGGGTCCAATTATCACTGCGTCGATGACATATGTTTTTCTTCTTTTTTCTATTATCAGTGTAACTATTAGATGGCTTCGATCTATTTTCCATTTCATAGGCATATGATTGAGGTTTGTTGCATTGATGACCGGGTGACCAAGTATCTGCATGGTACCTACAATGTGTCTCTTTGTCTTGCCGATAATGGTTATCACCTCTTGTTTTAATTCCTTCCAATTTGCATTCTGCGTCTTTTGCTTTATGTCTTGCCACTTCTACGTTAGGTATGTCATGCAACTTTAACTCTTTTTGGAGGTACAGTTTAAGACCCCCTAAATAGGTTTCGAGTCTTTTCTTTTCAGACAACCCAAATACTCTTGTCGATAAGGATTCCCACTGATGTGTGAATTCCTCAACATTTCCGACTTGTTGTAGTCTGGTAAGTTTAGTGAAAAATTCATCTTCTTTGATTCCTTGAAACCTATTAAAAAAATCATGTTTGAACAAGTTCCAGGTGTAGGTAAAATTATCTTTCTTTCACCATAAGTACCAATTATAGGCATACCCTTCCATATGCATTGACGCATATTTCACCTTCTCCTCATCATATTGAATGTTGTAAATGTCAAAGTATTCTTCTGCTTTGTTTAGCTAAGCAACGCATTGGTCTTCACTCTCATTGTATTTCGACAACTCTATTTTTGCCTTAAGTGGGTGCACTTTGTAAGGACGACGTTGATTTCCTTTTGCCTTATGGTTTGATGGTGGCTTGGAACTACTGGACGATGAAAGTGACATATCTAAATTGCTTCGTTGTTGGAGGTGACTTTTAGTTTTCTTTTCTCTACTATTTTGCTTATGGTGTCTATTTTGTTGTTTAATCGTGCCTCCATATCTGGCGGTACTTGTGTTTCTATATCTTGCTTAAGCATTGCATTGTTAATCTTTATTTCTTTTTTCAATTTTTTTTTATTCTTTACGAGTGTTTCCAGGATGGCAACATGAAATGAGGCATCTAGCATGTGTGGACCGCTGAATTGTCCCAGACAGGGTATGAGCCTTTGCAACATCTCGATTAATGTATTATGGTTCTGTTTCATGGTGCTCATGTTCTGTGTTAAGGTGTTTATGTTTTGTGTCATAGTACTCATTTTGTCATCCACGTCATTTTGCTTTTCATTCATGATGTCAAGTTTGTCATCGAGCCTTCTTTCTAGTACCAAAGCAAGCTCATCTTTGAGTAATATATTGTTATTTTGTATCTTTTCCTTCAAGCCTTCTTGGTTAGTGACAATGGACTTTATGTCCTTCTCCATTTTTTGATCTTCTCTTTCAATTCCTCCATGGTCTTGGACCTTGTGTACAGAGGTGTGTATTTCAGCGCTATTTTGGCCTTTGAGGTGAATTGAATAATAATATATTAATTAATTAATTAATATTATTATTTTATTTTATTTTATAAACTATATAATATTGTGTATATATTTTTTTTAAACAAATATTATTATAAAAAAATATAATATTTGATTTTTAACTATATATATAATATTTGTTATATAGTTTTTTTTTAATAAATATTATAATATAATAATAATTTATTATTATTATATAAATATGCTATTTTTATTAATATTGTTTGGTTATTTTTTTGGTTGCAGGTTAGGGTTTACATGGAGGAGAAATGTGCGTAGAGGATGAGAGGATGGAGAACGCGCAGGAGAGAAGGCAGAACGTGGAATGGGAGGTCGTAGGAGTTGGTGCACGAGAAAGAATGGCGATGAGAGGAAGAGCCGGTGAGGGAGTCTAGCAAGGGGATGAGGTCGGTGCTATTGCGTGGAGTGCAGCAGGGTGGATGAGAGTTGGGGATGGGAAGGGCTGTGAAGAAGCCGAGTGGAGAGCGGTTGAAGGGGAGGAACGATGTGAGATGGGAAGGAAGAGATGGAAGGTGGTGGCATTGCAGAATGGTGGTGTTGTTGTAGATGGAAGGAAGGATAGTGGCGGCTTATATGGAAGGAAGGCGAGTGGAGTTGGCCGTGTGGATGGGACAATGTAGGTGGAGGTGGCAGTTGTGGAGGGACATGTGTGGTGATGGAAGATGGGAATATGGAGCGTGAATAGCAGAGAGAACAATGGATGAATGGTGCGCAATAGAAGAGTGAGGAGCTGAGAAGAGTGAGGATGCTGAGCGGGAGGGCATTGTTTTTTTTTTTTCGCAGCACTTGGGATGAAGTAATAGGTGGTGAAATGGAGCAACAGAAGAAATCAAGAATTGATGAGCCGAGTCCAAGCTTAAGTAGGGATTGATGAGCCAAGTCCGAGCTCAATGCAGGAGTGAATCCACTCTGATACCAAATGGAGCAACTGACGTGGGAAGAACCCGAGGAAAGGAGGACGTGCAGAGGAATTCGGGTGGTGGGGGAGAAGCGGATTCATGGAGGAGAATGGTGAGGGTGTGAGGGAAGGCTGGAGGTGGCAGAATGTGTATAGAGGGGAGCTTGGGCGCACAGGTTGGAGTTGGTGAGAGCATTGATGAAAGATGGAGAAGGTGCAGTGGAGAGCGAAGTTTGATGGCCGTGGAGGATGTAGCACTGAGTGGAGCAGGGGAACTAGAATGTGCGCAGGAGGAGAATACTGGAGCAGCAGAGGGTGAAGGTAACATGGAGTGTGGAGTAGATGGGGAATGGAGGAGGTGACGATTGGATGAGTGGGTGATGAAGGTGTGAGGCAATGGAGTTAAGGGATAGTTCAAAGGATGGGATGGGTGGAGTGTTTTGAGGCGGAAGAGGGACTAGTAAGAGGAATGTGAATGATGGTGCAACAAATGAAACAAAAATGGAGAGATGGGTTGTGAGATTCATGTAGAATCTTGTGACAGGATGATGATGATGAGCGATACGAGTTCACTGAGGTGAGGTGAGGATGATCCAAATCCGAGCTCAGGTCAAAGGAGAGAATCCACTCTAATACCAAATGGAGCAATCGAATCCAATTTTTCTTTAGTCGAATCCGACTATCATTGTAATAATGAATATGAATAATAATAATATATTGGATGATGATAATAAATACAAAGGACGTTCTCCTTTATAGGCTTTGAGTGTGAAGGGTTACACCCTTTCATATAATTAACTA
Organism: Pseudotsuga menziesii; assembly: GCA_001517045.1. Taxonomy (NCBI): domain Eukaryota; kingdom Viridiplantae; phylum Streptophyta; class Pinopsida; order Pinales; family Pinaceae; genus Pseudotsuga; species Pseudotsuga menziesii. Next base: position 224,638 of record LPNX010771304.1, read on the forward strand.
ATCTAATTAATAATTTATTTTATATTCGTTATAGCTTGTTACCCTCATATTGTGTGGGTGTCCAAATATGATTCTGATCACACTCTCGAAAGTGGTGGCATCATTCATAATGATGATTATTTGGTTCCCTACCAATGATGATGGATTTCCATATGGCCTGCTTGAGGCATGCTAATTCATCCTACAACAGTAAACCCTATTCAATATCAATATCAACTAGTTTTGGTAACTTCTAGGAAAAAATAGCCTTTCGTGACAATCAAGAAGGGATGAAACAGCAATACTATGAAGTTGTGGGAATTTTGAAATCTATAAAATGCAAACCACAACCTTATCTAAAGTTCAAGCACTTTTAATACCTCAATAAGCAATAGGAATATTGAATTCTCTAATATATACAATTCTTATGGTCAAAATAACCCTATAACAACACTTAATCATAATTTTGGGTTGATTATTGGAAACGACAACATAAGAGAAGCAAATATGGCCATTTTTGAGGAATTTTAGAGGCTAAAACATCCCTAAATTAGGAAATCTTATCCATGAATTCACAACAAAAACCAAATATGGGCTGATTTCATTCTCTAAATTAAAATCAAATCTGGGTTGAATCTAGGCTTGCTCAAGTGAATTTTGTGTACAAACATAAGCAAATCCATGTTTTGGTGTATTCTAGGCATGAAGTAAAGATGTTCAAACCCTTGCACAATAGTTATGGAGAAAAACCGTACTTTTTGTGATCCTTTACAACAATAAAAAGTCATGAAAATAACCTTAAAATAAATGTTGGGTACTATTATGGGTGAAATCATCCCAAAACAGCATGAACTTTAGGTCTCTTTGTCCTTTAAACAACAAGTCTGGGTCATAAGAACAATACTAAAACCTCGTCAAACCTATAGTAGAAGCCTTGAAACCTGATTTTAGTTTAAAATTTGAGCCAAAATAGGGTGGTGTCTTGTAGTTTGAAGTGGATCATTTTGGTCACCCATTTCTTCTCCCTCAATATTTGGTTTCTCTTAGTCTTCTTCTTGCAAGTATTCTTCTTCCTCTGATTCAATGAGCCCTTCCCTATATACTAATAGAAAAATAGGTCTAGCTTTTCCTCGTCTTCTTCTTCTATAAGTGACTGGCTCAGTACTTTTTAGATTCATACAAAATCATAAGTCATAGGATGGAAGAACCAATGGCTCTGAAACCACTATAATATCCCATGGCTAACTGGGCTAAATTTTTTCCAATGGCCAATGATTTGGTTACGTATTTTCTCAACACCATGCATAATGTTGACTTACTGCTGAAATGTTTTTCTTGATAAGGGAATATGAAATTCTCCAATACTGTGGATATATACTGCTGTGGAAATCCTGGGAAATATGAACCATACATGAGAAAACAAATCAGTCCTACGAATTTAAAAATTAATTTAACAAACATAAAGGTTGCTTCTTATCCAATGAAAATAAACCAAATTTCGTCATAGAGTAAAATATCACATTGCATGGTCATAAAATACTAAGAATTGATTACAAACTTAAAGCACCAGATTTATAGATCACCTTCCTATACATTTCTTATGAGACTAAACTCATGAACAATGACTTCTTTTAAGACATGGAAATCATAGTAGAATAAAGTATTAAGCATACCTCTCATTCATCCCAATAGAGAATATTTGTAATTATTAAATTGACGAGTGGATGTTGTAGATGTTTGTCTTTAAATTCCAATTCAACCATGAATATTTGTAGTTGTGACAGACTAATATATGTACATAGATGTATACATTTTGTCCTTGGAGATGATATAATGGCTAGAATATATGGCTAGGGAGAAGACTTTAGGCAAACTTCAAGACTGGTATAGTTTCCCAAAGAATGCACCCTCCTATAGCATACTCTTTTCAAAGTGATAATTGTACTTTACATAGCAATGGGTGTGTTGCCCATATTTGATAAGGTATGAGTGTATAATCCTCACACATTGATGTTCCCTCTACATAGTGACCACATGAATACAATGCGCCCTCCTTTTATCATAAATACTTCACTGTATGGTGTGCCTCCCCTCTATATGCATCAAAGACAAATAAAAGTTCTCTCTTATTGCTCACTGTCACTGAAGATGCACCCTCCCTGCTTGTTGAATCGTATATTTATGGTTCTGGGTAGTTTTGTATGCAATATTTACAAGATCATATCAAGGGAAATGCTAGTACAGGTTGTCTGAACAAGATCAAACTCTAACCTTCACTCTCAGGTATATTCCCAAGCATAAATATTCATGGCTAGAAGAAGGATTGTTTTCATACATTTAGTGATTTAGAGGCAGACTCTATGCCATATTATGCAAATCTTGAAGGTTTGTTTCCTTCATCTTACCTTCATAGATCATAAATGTTTGTTTCCTTCAACGTACCATCATTTAAGTTGGCTTATTTCTATTTGTTGTTATATCTATTGTTTATGATGGGTTTTCAAATATGGTTTATGCCTATGAAGTTTTCCAATAAGTATGAAGCATTATTTTACCTTATATTAGTTTTGGTCTTGTTTCTGAACTCAAATCTCAACTATGAGTCCGTTTGTTTGGTGAAACCAATAATAAGAGGCCTCATAGTCACGTATGGGTTAGTTCTAGTAAGTATGGAGTATTGTTAGGGATTATTGAATCAGTTTTGGGATAATTCATGAGATTTTTGGGCATGAATATGGACAGAGACAACAATAAGCAAACTTCCCACTAATGTTCTATCAAACCGCTAACTCTGTGTCATTGGAATATGGTAAAGTTAGTGCAAATTTTGTGAGTTATTAGTCTCTTGAAATAATTATTTCCTTGTGATATTGACTAGTTGAATTCCCTATTGAAATATGCTTCTTAATCAATGACCAGGGTCATAAATATCATATAACATCCTTGGATGATGTGAACTCCTAGAATCATGCATTTAACCTTGTAAATGGGGATCATGTTCCATGTGTCAACTTCTAGTGTAGGGTGTCCTCCTAGAAAATCATTGATTCTCTTGCAACAGTTCCCAAGGTCCATATAATGTTGAATCATGCCTTTAAATATGAAAATATTTATTGAGGAATGTGAAAAGTGGTCTCAATGGAGAAATTTGCATGAAAACATGTAGAATCCTCCCCAAATGTAAGATTTCCAACCAAAGATGTAATTTTTTTTCCACATCAATAATTTATGCCTCTTTAGGTAAAAAACATATATCACTAAGAGTCTTATAGAAAATATAAACTTGACTGCCACTTAGATAAAACTAAAAGAATCCCTTATTCCTAAACTTCATCACTTTTTTCTTACTTAGATGATTTTTAAGGATGTTCTCATCTATACTCTTTCTTACACAAGATTGCAACTCTTTCTTAATTTTGTTTTTGTTAAATGGTGTTCGTATTGAAAAACAAATTCTCGCATGCAATTCCTTCTACATGTTGGAGGAAATAATTGAAGTACTTGTGCATTCAAATTTCAAATGCAATAACATAAGCACATTATTCGTATTTGCATGTTTTAGGGTATTCTTGTCCTTTTTCCTTATCTGTAATTTTGTGATTTGGATTTGCAATAAATCATATAACAACATCCCTCCATACTATTGCACAAGGAGAAAAGGACTATCATGTATCCAAGAGCTTGAATAAACTTTTTGTAGGAACATGGAAGATATTGTAAAGAGGTATATAAGAGAGACTTTTGGGGAGCAAATTGCACATGCAACTGAAGATATGGAGAAGATATCTAGGACCAAAAATACAAGAGGACTATGGATTATGAGTATTTTTGGGCATCTCTATAGAGATCAAGTCCTTCTAGAATCACCATTTGATAGGAGGAGAAACTAACGGAGACACATAGGTGGTGATCAAGACTTGTGAAAAGGAATACATGAAGAAAGAGATTGCCGAGGTGTAAATTAGAATGAAAATGGGGACCAATTTGAAGCTTGGTGATCCAAGAATTAGGGGAATATTTTAAATAAAATTTTCATTTGGTCATCTTCCATGAGATTAAGGCTATTGTCTAGAATCCATAACAATCGATGCCGAGAAATAATTTTATCATGGCTCAATTTTCTTCCCTTCCCTTAAACGAAGAAGCTTATAAGTGGTGTCACCAACTTGATCTAGATAAATAAGAACATGAAAGGTATAATTTAACTTCGGATGAGTTTACCATTACTTTTCAAGAAATGTTTGATCTTAAAACAAAAAAAAATTTACTATTTAGAATTGAAAATTTTGAAGGAAAAGTAGGTGTAGAATAGAATATTGTTGAATCTCAGAAGACCTAGATTGTTGGTTTGTAAAAATACACTATATGAACACAATTGTTCTTTTATGAATAAGACAAATATATTTGAAATTAATAATAAATAAATCGTTGGATAATAATGGATGCCTTATAATGACCTTGTGGTAGTATTTAAATATGCATTAATGGTATTGAGGTGAAGGCGTGTGACTTGCAATGCTTCACTTAATTATTACTATTATTATCAATGTTATTTATGTGGTTATATTATTATTGTCTATTATTATTATTATGATTATTTATGTTTTTTACATCACCGCTTCCTTCAAAATACTTCGTCCTTGAAGTGTTGAAGACAAGAATTACATTTGATGACTCTTGTCTCAGTGTCACCAATTTGTGTTTCTTTATATTCATCTCTTCACTTCAATGTCCACATCGATTTCCCATTGACACCCAAAGTGGGTGATATTTCTAAATATCCATCATATGTAAGAATTCAATGATTTAATATGAATGTTACTTTGCACTTTAGAGTCATTATGACTCTGAAAAGATGTACACTAACTTCAGTTGTAATACTTGGATATGTGATAAATGGTACTTGGAGATGTGCTAAATGGATTATATGAAAACCATTCCTCAAACATAATACTATACATTCCATCCTTATTTTGCATCATTCACTAAGATTTATATATCTCTGGATCTTCTCCCAACTCAAGATCCTCATCCTCCTGCATCAAAAGCATAAATTATTTTATGAATGTAGCATCAATCACAAAATAGTAGGAAAATTAAATAGTGGAAGCATAAAGGAAATACACACATACACAAATATTTCCTCTTTCAAATAATATTATAATTTAGTGATCTTACAAGGAAACCTTCATAGTATACTAAAACAAAAATATCTATAGTCAGTTAAATCACCCTCAAATAGATCAGTACAACCTATTGAATAGGTGTATGACTTACGAATAGGTGTATGACTTACTTAGAAAAGGGGAAAACAACTACTATAACAACATAAGCTATACAATTTTTGTATAACTACTATACAACCATGCTCTTTATCCATCTTCCTAGATTCTATCAATTCTCATGTGTGCTAAATATTCTTAGATGGATCAACTTCTCTATCTTTCCTATCTTTATGCTTTTCCAAAACTTTAGTCTCATCTTGAAACATATTCCCTAGATTAAATCTTGTCTAAGTCATTGATGTATTAAATACACCTTATTAGACTCAACTTCAAAACAAAATATTTCACTTTTTCTAAGTGAATTACATAATATAAATACTAACCACTTTTCCTAAGTGATCACTTTAGGAAATTTCTTGAACCACTCCTTGCACATTCATACTAAAACTCTTACAAGAAGTTCCTATATAAGCTACATTTCTCAACAGTGAATTCCTAGAAATCCCTCCAAAATAGGACACCCTTATTACTTAGTTTTCATGCTTGAAGTGTAGTACACTCTACTATATAGTAACCTTGATCTATTTAGCCCCAAATAGGCTTCCATGCCAAATCTCATCCTACACAACTTCCTAAGAAGTTGCATCTTAAAAATAGAGTAACACACCTCCAGGCATTCCAAATTCTCTTACAAGTGATAGATATAGACACCCTAGAATGTTGTGGTGATGAGATGATATCACACAAGCCAAGGGTCCTCGGATCAAAAGCTACTGAGTCTACTACAATTGATGATGCAAAATAATTTCCCATGGGATAGATCCCTCAAGTATTTTGACAATCCATGTAGAAGCTCACATGTGTCCTTGAGTTGTCACATCAATAAGTCCAATACCACCCTCATATTTAGGCATAATGAAAACATCCCAAGGGAAAATGCGTATCCCTTTCTCACCACTGTACTTAGACCAGAGAAATGATATAGAATATAATCTAATATCTTGAACTAACTCTTGATAAGGAGCTAGCAAGGATCATAATATATACGAGAAACTTGTAGAATGTGTGAGACCATTATAAGCTTCCTTTCCAAATGAACATCCTTATGCCACTACATTAAAATATTGGATTGTGATGTATCAAGGGACCAGCTCCAAATTTCAACAACAAAAAGACAAGTTCCTAAAGGGATCCTAAGAGAAAGGATGATCTCACTAGGTTTGATCTAGGGCTAGCAAGAATCCAACCCAGGGGATCATGACTCTCGATCAGCCATTAATATATTTTCATGTCATTAACCAAAAATCCGAAAGCAATATGAAAGGTATCCAAACACCTCCTAATAGATTGCATTGAGTACTAGTTCAATGCACTGAATGAACCACACCTATAAAATCATTTTTTTAAAATTAACATCCATGTCGCTCTAGTGATGAACCTTTTGCAGCTATCCGATGGAATTGCTACACTAGCAAAGAAATTTTGGTCACTAGTGTAGCAAGTCCATTAGAACGTTAAAGGCCTTTCCATCACTATAGAGATGACATCTCGTCTCTATAGAAACAGAACGGCCTTTAACATTTCGACAGACTTGCTGCACTAGCGACGGAATTTTCATCGCTAGTGTAGCAAGTCCGTCAAAACATTAAAGGCCCTGCCATCGCTATAGTGATGGAACCTCATTGCTACAGAGACATAGTATCGATAGTATAAATTTATTTTCAACAAGTTCCTTTGTCACTACAGCGACAACCAAGTATTGCTATAGCAACAAAGCAAGTTTTTCTATAACGATGAAACTGTGTCGCTATAGCGACACAGTTTGATTTTTGAAACAAACCAAATTTCATTTCTTTTTTGTCACTATAGAGACGAACTGTGGAAAGTGTTGCTACAACAACACAATTTTTTCCACAAAAAAGGGGTCATGCTCATCGCTATAGCAATGCACAAATGTTTCGGTAGAAACGATTTTCCATGGGAAAAATGTGCTCATGTACTAGTGTGGGGTTGTATTGTCAGTGCCCTCGATTTGCGTGGCACTAAGATAATCAAACCCCATATGTAGTGGCATGTTAACAAGCCCTCATCTCTATTGATACTACAAACCTAAATTTATTTTACCACCATTCACTGTCCCACAAGAAGGCTCCACCAGTGTTCCAATGTTATTTTTATCCATATTATCCATGTTCACAACATCATTCCTTTCGGTACATCGAACACTTCCTCCTTGCTTGACTGACCATTACGGAGTTTTTGTTAAGCTATTTTTTGACTCCTAAAAGAATGAAAAGATTATTGAGCATGCTTGCTTCCTTTCACGCTCGTTAAAGTATTTGAAGGGGTGTCTATGTGGCCACATTTATCTCCTTTTTCAGAATACCTAAATTGTTTAAAGAAAAGGATCACCATGGAACCTTCCATCTAGGAACGTTTCCCTTTGTATCATTTTATGCTTTGTTAGAAATTGGGACCATAACTTATGGAAAATATCATTATGGCTTTTATTTAATTTCTTTTCCAACCCTCTCATAAAGAAAAGACCGCCGAGAAAACTTGGTTTCGTTCATGCTCGTAAAACTATTTGAATGATCGTCCACTCAGTATAGGTTTAACCTTTTTTCAACCTGGTTGGACTACCAATAGAAAATAAGTCTATTTGCCCCTTTCAACTAGGAGATCTCTTCTTTGTACACTTTTATCCTTTTTTCATACTTAGGAGACTATTATATGAGAAAGAGACCCACTGGAGTCGTCTTCCTATTTTCATACTCTCTAAATATGAAAACACCATCGAGCATTTATTGTCTCGGGCTCGAAAAAAATCCACAAGATAGTATCATATTGAGCATACTTCTATCCCTTCTTCACGCTCCTTAAACTATGAATAAGTCCCAAATGATGCCTCTTGGTTCCCACAGATATTACAGATAGTCTCCCATTATGTAATCCTCCCCACATTGGTTCACCTTTGTTCAGAGTACTCTATAATGACTCTCCCATGGATCCCCTAGATGTCATTTGTCTAGTTACTTCCCCAAGTGTCTCCTCATTATAGTCATTTCCTCGATTCCACAGCTATGATTCCCTCCCCATGACTCAGTATCATTTTCTTCCACGTCATCCCTACCATCATACTCTGAATAAAGGAAGTTTGAGTCCCCAGTACTCCCTTCCCCATGTTCCCCATTCATTATCTCAATCCCCTAACTGTTCCATATCTCTAGTTTTCTCCCTCATGCTTCTATCAATGAATCCTAATTGCCTTGGTAATTGCAGGTCTCCCTCTACCAACATCAACATATATATTCAATAGGATAGACCCAGAGGTCCATGTATCCTAGTTTCATCCACCTCATTAACAAGTTCCTTGGACCACTTGAAAGGATTCCTTGGTGCCTTTTGTGTTGGTTGTTTCTCACGTGCTCGACTTCAACTCCATCATCACACCATTGAGATTCATACAGGGTATTTGTTATTTCATTATTTAGTCTAATACCTCGGTTGTCACCCAATTCTAGCACATTGGTGAGTCTATTTTGGGACCCATACAGTTTCTTGTCCCTTGTCATTTTCAAGCTGCGTTGGCGATAATGTTCGAAATCCCCTCAATGTCATGATTCTGTGTATCTACAATACTTGATGTTGTTTATTGTACCTCAGAGATTTAGAATCTCAGTCATTGAGTCCATACATATGTGTAAACCTCCAGATCTAGCAGAGCATCAATTGTTATGATATTTCATTCTATGATAATGCAATTGTTCCTATGTACCTATTCTTCAGATCAGTATATGTATTCAACCTCCCATTTAGGCCACCATTATGTACCAGTTGTATATATGTATTGATCGACTCCCATTTTTTGAGCATTGATCCACATTTTATATTGAGACATTATTACGAGCATGGTTATGCCTTCCTATCCCATATACATGTCTTATATTATATGTATCTCATTCATTTTTAGAAGAAATTCAAACCAAAATCCACTATAGTTCAAATGAGGAGACTCCCCTCCTCTTTAGTCCTCTCTGTTCTTTTCACCGTTTTCACCATTTCTCCCTTGATCCTATGATGTCTATCGACCATATGATGACCTCCTGCCCTCACACATCAGGGGGAAATATGTTAACACCAAAAACATTTCACTTAGCTATCTATGGTCCAAACCATAATTATACATTATTATCCCACCATTATTTCCTCCATTTGACCTTCACAATTAAAATTCCACCAAAAATGGTCCAAAACATTCTTATTCATCCCCCCTATAAATACAAGGAAGTTGAGCATTTATTGTGACTTATCCCCACTCTCTCCAAAAAGGAACAAAAAACCCTAAAATGAGAATGGGTCAAAAACCATACATATATACCATGCACAATAGAATACCATGGGTCGAAAAACCTTGGATCATCCTATAAATACATTGTGAAGGTCTCCCTAGAAACTTTCCTTAATTACTGAATTTTTTTACCTTTTGTCATTGCTCCCATATTTTTGCCATATCATTTTCCATGGTGTATGTTGATATTAATCCATACCCTATTGGATCCATTCCCCCTTTTTGACAACCATTAGTGGATACTATTGGAGAACCATCCCGTGGAGCTGGTGGACCATTTCCTTAAACAACTGCAGTGGCTCATGTTATTGAAAGGCATGCTTGTTCTTGTTTTTCATTAGTTAGAAAAAATATATAAAAAATCATAAAAAATATTTATTTGTTATTACTACTTATTATTGCAAGTCGAGGTTGAGAAGTCCATCCCACCATGAAATCTACCCTATTATCCGACTAATATAGGGTAGGTGATTTTGCATGTAGTAGGGGAGAAATCCCCACTACAATGGAAACGTGCTTTCTTGTGACTGGAAGAATTACATGGCCAACTGGGGCTCAATTCTAGGCCTTTTATATTTAGGAGTTCCTTGAGGCTGATCCATCATTTCAGTATTAGAAATACTTTCTCCTTGAGACCTCTTCAATTTGGTATTTGACTTGAGCATGATTGGTGCCACCTATGATTTCTTCTCTTGTTGAGGATATAGAATTGCTTTTACTTCCTTCCAACTTTATAGGTTGTCAATATTATCTAACATCTCATGTGGATGATGCAAATACTCTGCTAATCTAACATTTTACCTTTTCTTAGAAATCGCCCCTTTTGGGTCATAATTCCATCTGAATCACATATGTAAATTTAGACTTTGCAGTAATTGCTCCACTGGAGGCTAAGTTGTATGATATTTAACATTAAAGGGATCCTCCTTCTGAGAAATTTTGAAGTTGATCAGGCTATTATTCTTCTATAATTCCACTGCATCAGAATTAAAACACTTTCAAATATACTCCAAAGTAAAGATATTGGGGGTAACAAAAACGGTAAGATGATAACGAGGAATTTCACATATGTAGATATGGATTTATGTGTGCTCTTTGAATAAGAACCGGTCTCCCCAAGTAGCATTAGGGATTAAATAGAGTAATATTTTGTAATCCGATATAATCTTGGGTAATGGGGTACTTTTGAGAATAATATATACCTCAGACATGACTTGGTTGACAAAGTCTAAGTATCTGTCATTAGTGGGATGAAGGAGAAGGCAAGACTCTGGGAAGGAATCATGAAAATGGTATATAATCATGTAAAACAAGTAATATTGATACTTGAAACACTTCATAGTGGGAAGGTGGAAATATGATCATGTATAATATCAAAAAGGATTTGAGCAAAATCTAGTTGGACACTTGGTTCATTTGGATTGGTATTGATTTCTAAAAGCAAACCAAGAATTGCCTCATTTATTAACTTATCACTAATAAATGAAAAAAACTGACAGATGAGGAATATGTAAATTCTAGTTAGTTCGACAAATAATTCCAATTTATAAGGAGGTTCTCCCTCTGGAAACTCGACGTTTGGAGGGAGTAGAATTCAGATAAAATTATCCTTTTCCTCAAAGGAGAGCTCATTGTACATGATGCCTAGATATTCTTCAGTTAAAACCTGTAATGTCCCCTTGGGATATCAAAGAGTCTCAAGGAAATGAAATTATCTCTATAATTCTAATTAGATAATTTTAGCACAACAGATTAGTTAAAAAAAAATTAATTTCACTTTTCATGATTTAGTTACGACAAATCCCTTTAATTACACAATAAATTAAAATAAATTCAATAACTATTCCAGCAAATGATACAAGGGATGGGATAATTACTTAACATCATATAAAATCATCATACCTTCAATCCAAGCCATATCAGAGATGATAACCACTTCTAAAGGCTATATTTTTATTCATAGTAAACTAGTAATTAAGGTGTTAATTACAACACTTAACGACACTTAGTGCACAAACGATGACACGTCACAAATCTAATTATTTAAAAAATAACATATATTATAAACCAAAAAATATTAATAACATCTAATTACATGTAAATAATACCTAATTACCAAAATTACATTAATTAATCATGGTAATTACGAAAGAGATCCCACAAGACTAGTTAACTGGTTTTCCAATATAAGTAGCTAGTCTTGCACAAAATCAAATTGTAACCATGATATTAAAAAAAAAAAAATCCTACATATATTAAAACCATATTTAATTTTTTACAAACAACCAAATAAATTTTTAGTTGCATATCATTCCAATTGCACATAAGGTGATATTTTCCATCAATTTCAACGAAACTAGTTAACATTCACCACAAGGAATTGAGTTTAAATAGCTAAACCAAAATGAAATTCATCCATAATTAAATGTTCACACTTGATAAGTATCCACCTACAAAAAATAACATGTTATAAACAAAGCACATCACTGTAGCATTCTATTTTTACGAAAACAAATATTTCAATTCACAACTACTTATAAATTTTCACCGCAATGTACCTAGTTTGTAATTTAATTTTCCAAATGCCAAATAACGATAAATATATGAATATTGTAGCTCATGTAAATATTAGAATGGGTCAGCTAAAATTATATGTATGTATCTTTCCACCCATATACAATCCATTAAATAACTCACAAACTAGCTAATTCTACTCATCCAAATTGACTAGTAATTCTAGGAATCACTAGAAAAATTAAATACACAGCTCATAGAATCATTCGAATTCCATTAAAAATATAATAACATGTTTTATCATTAATAAAAAATGTATATATAATTTGAAAATTTCCTCAAACACTTCATATGCAAAGTCACAAATCTACTCAAAACAATTCCATTGAAGGAGCTAGAAATTAGAAATTGATCTAGAATTTCGGAAGATATTTTCCAATCGCTATCAAGAATATTTCCCCTGAATTTATCACAATAATTTAAATTAAGTTTATTAGAAATAATCATAAAATAACAATCATGCATTTTTACAAACACTTATGTGCCAAGTCTCCAAAATATTCAAAACATCCCAATCGAAGAACTAGTTTTCGAACAAAAGGTAGAAGCATTAAAGAGAAGTGTCTTAAACCATGTCTGTGGAAGCTTTTGTCTTAGGGTATTCATCCTAAAAATAAAACATGAGATATTTGTGAGGCCTGAAACTTTAAAAACCATTTATATGCAAGACCAATATATCTTCCCCAGTTCAAAAATAAACTACATCTCTCTTACATCCACATTGTCATATCTGACAACCCGTACCACCACTTCATACGCCTAACACTTGAAATATTTTAATTTGACTTGTTTAACAAAATATATGTAAGAATAAAGATAAAAATGATGTTCAGGAATTTTTAAGATCGATGGAGGTCGGTATTCCATAAACTACTTTGGAGATCTTGAATGCTTGACATGTCTCCACGTGGCACAAGCAGTATCTATTCAAGGTCATAGAATGAAAAATGAACATCTCGCAACTTGATGACCTTGAATAGATGGTAGCCATTGATTTCTTATATGAATTTGATCTCATCCCTTCACATGCATTTATCCACTATTAGACCAAATGATTGAATCACTTCCCTCATTTCCTCACACAGTACTATCTCAATGCCCTTTCGGAAGGATATTGTGAGATAAACCTGCTACAATAAATAATGAAAATGCACGATATAATAGAAATACCAAAACATAGAAGGAATTTATTGATCACACATCACTTTGAGGGGGAAACCTCCTTTTATCAAGATCAATACAAATAACTCATGGATTCCTTCAATGGACTCAACACATACTTATATCCTAAGTCTAATCTAAACAACTATTACTTCCCATGAATGTGGGATGAACACATACTTATATACTAAGTATAATCTAAACAACTATTACTCACCATGACTGTGGGATAATACAATATACTCATGATATGACTTACAAATCACAATCTTACAACAATAATATACTAACAAAGTAAATAAAAGGGTTGACAAGGGTTCCTAACATCCCCTCGCTCTTAGAAAATATTTGTCCTTGAAGATTTCGATGTGGAAATTGTTGATGAATTTGAAGGAGTGGTTCCCATGTAGCATCCTCTGGTTGCATGCAATGCCACTCAATTAATACCTCTATGATGTATCAAGAGAGAATCTAATGAGTACTCCTATTGAGGATGGTCTCCGACTCCAAAATGATGGATCCTTCATTATCCAGTTCTAGTAAAAATGTTTGTGCTCTGATGTTGGTGCCAATAACTTTCTTAAGACAAGATACATGAAATATTTGGTGAGCGCGAGAAGGAGGAAGTTTCAATTTATAAGTAATGGACCCAATATTCCGAATAACCTTATATGGTCTATATAAATTTGGAGCAAGCTTATGACACCCTTTGAGTTTTATGGAGGATTTCTTGTAAGGCTATAGACGAAGAAAAACCATATCACCGACTTGAAAAGTGTGCTAAAAAATGCTAATCATCTTATTGTTTCACTCATTTTCTTGCTATGTGAATATTGTGCTGCAAAATGTGAAAAATATGATCTTGGTTTTGGAAAATCGTGTCAAATTCTAGAAATAGTGAACTGTTGGGGTGTATGGAAGGAGAATTGGCGGTGCTTGACCAGAGACTGCTTCATATGGAGACATTTTAGATGCAGTGTGGTAGGAGGTAGTGTACCACCATTCAACAAGAGGGAGACACTTTTCCCACTGATCCTTTTTTCTAGATGTGAAGTAAAGAAGATAAGTTTCCAAAAATTTGTTGATAACTTCAGTCTAACCATCTATTTGTGGGTGATACCCTGAACTCATATTTAGATTAGTGCTAGTGTGGAGAAATAGATTAGACCAAAAACAACTTGTGAAAGTTGAATCACGATCTGATACATTGGAAGAAGGTATTTCATGAAGATGAAAGATATGTTCCATGAAATTTTTTGCGACTGAGGAGGAGGTATATGGATGGATAAGGGAACAAAATTGACTATATTTGGAGAGGTGTTCAACCACAACCAATATTGTTGTCTTCCCTCTAGTTTAGGGAGCCATTCAATGAAATCCATTGAAATATATGTCCAAATCAGTGTAGGGATGAGAAAGGGTTTGAGAAATCCTAGAAGAAGTGTTGTTTCACCCTTGTGGTATTGGAAGGTATCACGTTCATCCACCATCTATTGAATTTACCTTATCATTCCCTTCCAAAAGAATATATGTCGAGCTCACTCATATGTTTTGAGGAACCTAGAGAGGCCTATTGATGGAGAAGCATGGAGTTCATAGAAGACAACTTGTTGAATAGTTGTGCTCTACGGAAGCACCAGGAAACCCTTGTATATTAGAGAAACACCATACCAAGAGTAATGTAGTACAACAAAAGGGTTATTTTCCAACCATTGGATGATTTCAGATAATAAAGAGTCATTGACATAGCCTTGATGAATAGATTGCTAATTTGGAATAGGCATATTAATAGATGAAAGAGAAACGTGGTCATCAAATGTGCGAGAAAGGGAACCCACCATAAGATTGTCCTTATCTTTCTTATAAGTGAATTCATAGTAATAACCCATGAGTTTTCCAACCCATTTTTATTGTGTTGGCGATGAGACCCATTTTTCTAGGAAATATTTCAGACTCTGGTGATCATTCTTAATGTAGAAATGATTCCCTAATAGGTATGGTTGCCACTTCTATACTGCATGCAAAATAGCCATAATTTCCTTCTCATATGTAGAGGTGGATAAATTCTTATCAAAAAGGGATTTTCTCATTAATTCAATTGGATTCTCATCTTGAAGGAGAACAACACCAAGTCCATTGACACACACATCACTCTCAATAGTGAAGGGCTTGGAAAATCGGGCATATCTAGAACATGTGTGGTACATGTAGCTTGTTTTAGTTTGTCAAACGCACACTCAACAACATGTTTCCATGTAGAGTAACCCTTTTTCAATAGAGTTGTTAATGGAGTTGAAATATTCTTGTAATCCTCGACAAACTTGCGGTAGTAATTAGTTAGTCCCAAAACATCATGGAGGCTCTTAAGTGTCTAAGGATGCAACCAATTTTTCATGGAATCTATTTTGGCAAGATCCACGTGAACCCCTTGTGCTGAAACAATATGCCCAAGATAATATACTTCCTCCTACCAAAAAATACATTTAGAAGGTTTGGCATGGAGATGATGACCACAAAAACGTTGCAACACAAGATCCAGATGCTAGAAATGCTCAACCCATGTTTTACTATAGATGAGGACCTATCATCAAAGAATATCGGAATAAAGTTCCGCAAGTAGGGCTGATATATTTTATTCATCAAATCCTGTAATGTGGGAGGAGCATTAGTGATTCCAAAGGGAATTACTAGAAAAACATAATTCCTATCATGTGTGCAGAAAGTCATTTTAGGGATATCATCCTCATGAACCCGAATTTGGAGATACCCAGAATCAAGAACCAACTTGGAGAAAAAATGAGCACCATGAAGCTCATCAAGAATCTCATCAACAATAGGAATTGGAAACTTGATTGTGGTGTGAATAGGTGCTCGAAATTCAATGTAGAGGCACCATGACCCATCTTTTTTTGGACATGAAGAAATGGTGAAGAAAAGGAACTAGTACTAGGGTGAATAATACCTTTCTTTAGTAAGTCCTGAATGAGCATCTCAATCTCTATCTTTTGGTGAAATGGGTAGATATAGGGCCTGATATTGGGAGGGACACTTCCAGGAAGGAGTGAAATATGATGGTCCTCTAGTCTTGAAGGTGGCAATCCCACTGGTTCAACAAAGACACATGCATATTGATCCAAAATTTGTTGTATCTCCAAGGAAGTAGTGGATATCGCTAATGATTGCACCTAAATGGAATGGAGCTATGCGATGACACCATGTGAATTATTCTTAAGGATATTTTGCATGTGATGTGAACTAATGATTCTAAGACACCCTATTTGTAATCCATTCAATGTGTGTTTTTTCCCATTGACTAAAAACTCCATCCAAATTTCAACAAAATCCCATAAGATGGGTCCACGTGTGTGTAACCATTGAGTGCCCAAAACCAAATCACATCCACCTAAGGGCAAGGAAAACATGTCAGATCATAAGTTATAATATCCAATAGAGATAAACACATTGTGACACTTTCCCTTGTAAGGTAAGGTGCCCCCGTTGGAAATCATGACTTCAAAATTAGAGCAAGGATGGATAAAGAAATCATCTTGTTTGGTAATCCAAGGGTCAATGAAGTTATGAGTGCCACCAGGATCAATGCGTATTGTAAAAGGGATATTTTTGAAGAAACCCTTGACCTTCATGGTTTTTGGGGTGGTGACTCTAGATAATGCATGGAGAGATATCTCTAGGTGTTCCTCCTAGGAAGGAAGGTCAACAGGTGACTACTAAATACTGACCTAACCATCTACTGGATCCTAAGAATATTCACAAATTTTAGGTGTAGGTGAAGAATCCACATCCAATAGATAGATCTTTTTCTCAACACATCTATGTCCCCAGGTGAATTTCTCATCACAATTATAACATATCCATTTTTCTCTATGTTCCCACATCTTAGCTTCAAACAAATTATTAATAGGAGTGGTTCTAAGAGATGGCGTGATTGGGGGTACTTTGGAAACCATATTTATGAATGGAAAAAAAGCGGATTTGGAGCATTGTTGAGCTATGATATTGTCCTCTGCCAACTTAGCCAACCCTAGGGATTCCATCATTATGCTGAGACAACACATTTTAACCTCATATCATATTACACACTTCATAACACTAATAAATCAACTCATTTAGAATGCATCAAAAAATCCTTCTATGTGATTGGCCAATTTCTCAAATTATGTCTGATACTCTCTCACAATTTCAATTTGGCATAGTTTAGTGAGTGTTCCTATGAATTCATTAAAAGAACTAGGGATAAATAGTTGAAAAAGGAGATGGCAAAAATCTGTCAATTTTGGCTCTTTATTAGCCTTGATGTACTAGTTAGCACTCAGAATCACACCCAAGGTTGTGGGAAGGAAAACCCCGAGGTAACAGTAGAACCACTTTAGGAAAGGGAGCTGGATTCTACAATTCCAGAGAGGGATCTCTCATAGATGTATAACAAGGCCAGACATAATATCACAAAAAGAATATCAAATATTGGTGGTTGGAAACAAAATGAAGATATATCGGGCTATGGAGTCAAAAATCCCAAGGAAACAGAGCAGTTTGCATAAGAAAACGCTTACAGGAGCAAGGTAGTGCCTTGATCATGGTTGTTATGTTTGGGGTCTGGTGGGAAAAGTATAATGATGATAGTCTTCTAGCATAGAGCACCACAAGGATGAATTTTATGCCAGTTTTGGAAGAATTGTTTGGTGGATATCGGAGACAATGGCAAGAGCATATGAGTATGAATTCATAACCATTATACATTGAGTCTACGACATGAAGAAAAACATAATGTAAAAGATAACAAGAAGCACATGTACATAAGGGAAAGAAAATCACAGACAGTAATTTAGAAACACACAAGAATTTCTACATTCATATAACCAGCATTCGGCTTTGCACTTGTATTAATTCAAAAAGTATTATAAACACAATAGTATTGAAAATTCAAAACCAACCAACCCTTTCTCCCTCTGTGGGGAGAAAATTTATAATGTCTCAGACCCTCGACATCAGGGTCAAAATTAGTTGCAAATTGAAAAACAAACTTCTAACAAAATTTAACGTGGCACATTTGCCACAATTTACACAAAACTGAAATATGATGCAGACTGGTAAAATATAGGTATTAAATCCCCTCCTTCATATCTCAGTTGGTGACAACTATGTGAAATATGAGAGAGGTTACTGTGATTGACCATGTTCCCTTCAAGACCCATGTCTTCATTTTCTTTCATTCACCTTCAGCTCTTCTAGATCTGATTTTTAAATTGATCACTTGGAATGTAAGCTTCAAATCTATGGAAAAATGCACTCTGAATATTATTTCAATGCTCCCAATATGTGATACATTTATAAAACCTTAAAGACATTTTTACTATTTTCCTGTTATGAACAAAACCCTCTCTCGATTTTGTAAAATTCATTCCCAGTTGGTGGAAACGGCCCTTTGAATTTTATGACTAAAACAGTCATTTGAAAACCTGAAAATTTCCCTGTAAATATCACTTTGATTCTCTCAATTCATAGTACTTGTGTGAAAAATCAGAGATTTTATTGTATATAGGTATTTTATGAAGAACGACCACTCTCGGTTTCTCAAAAATCATCTCGTTTTGGATGAAGAAGCTGCTTTAAATTAATGACTCAAACAGTCATTTTCATGAAATAATTATTCTTCTTCTACTTTAGTTTCCTGGCTCTATCCAATTTTATTTGTACTGTTCTCTTGATAATGTGTTGAACACATTGCAAAATTATCAAAATACTCTTCACTAAGGAATATAATAATCATTCCATATCTAAACACTTAGCAAGAAATGTAACTGCAGCTAGCTAAAAGTCACTACTTCGAGAAACAACCAAATGTGTTATTTTAGCATAAAATATGAAAAAGTTCACATATAAAGAGATTTCTCTCATTTTTTACTATATTAACTTGAATTTATTTCTGGTTAGTGAAATAAATTTATCCCATTGATTTATTAGCCAAACCAAGGATCCACCTACACGCGCAAAACTTGCACACTTGATTAAAATTTCGCTCAACCCATCAAGTGTTAAACAAAGAATACTTTCAATCAGCGAAATTTTTTCCCTCCACTGATTCATTTGACTGGACAATGGATGTTTTCCATGTGTCTGAACTTCCCGACAGCACAAAAAATTCCACATATTTTAAAATATCATTGCTCATGCTAATTGATGTTGCGGAATACACTCGAGCCGCCAATTTCTCCCACCTGTTGATTTGACTGTTCAACCCTTTTGTGATTTAATAACATTCCACATATTTTGAAAATTCCTTTTCTCTGTGTGATTGAATGATGCGGAATGCATTATACAAGCTCCATGAACTTCTTGTACAACAAAGAGATCTCACTCATCTTGAAATTATCCAGCATTGTACCATACACAATATTCATATCAACATTATCAATTACAACCTTAATGACATTTATCTCGTTCTTTCCAACGATAATCCTTTCAAGTGCATGTTTGAATGAATTACAGCATTCTTCCACAGCACACCACATGTATTCATCTGCCCTGATTCTTTTTAGCAAATCTGCATCCTTGGCCATTGAACAATTTTCAAACTAAGATCTAAAGAGTACGATATAAGCAAAACAATAATGAGAGAAAGTGCTTTGATACCAAATGAGAGAAACCTCCTGCAATAAATAATGAAAATGCACGATATAATAGAAATAACGAAACACATAAGTAATTTATTGATTACAGGCCACTTCAAGGGAGAAATCTCCTTTGATAAATCTAAATACTAATAACTCATGGATGCCTTCATTGGCCTCAACATGTAATTATATACTAATTCTAATATAAACAACTATTACTCCCCATGAATGTGGGATAAAACGTATTTATATACTAAGTCTAATCTAAACAACTATTACTCCCCATGAATGTGGGATAATAGAATATACTCATGAGGTGACTTACAAAGCATATGCATCCAACAACAATATACTAAAAAAGTACATAGAAGGGTTGACATGGGTTCCTAACAAATTGTTACTACGACATGATCCTGATATCTTATCCATGATCAAATAGAGTGCTTTAAGCAAAGAGCCAGTTCTTCCAAAGTTGCTTGCAAAATACATCACCAACAGAATGTCCATATGGGACCTATCTTTGATAAAGAATTCATCACTCATTGTTAGTGGATAAATATACTCAACCGGACTCAAGACATATCTCCCTATTCCAAGTGGATCTAGAACAAATCAAGTACATAATACTAAACATGTTTCCTAGATCAGTCGAGATACAGGATGAAGACATGAGTACCTTTCCTAAGATCTATAATTATTCTCCTCTTTGTTGCTCCAAGATCCAGGCCTTCAGATCTCCAGCTACAAAACATTATCAAAGAGACATAACAAACAAAGGGTGAAATCATACATATATATAAGCTGATCTAATCTAACAGTTAAGGAAGAAATATCTAAATATCATTAACACAATAACATTTATGGAAAGAGTTTTGTATTAATGTAATCAAGGGGATACATAGAATTACATGGGAAAGAACATCAAAACCTAGCATTAACGCTGCAATATTCCATCCAAAAATCCAATCCAAGCCTCCAAAGGATGATATTAGCTTCCCAAAGGATGAGATCTTGTCTCCCAAAGGATGATAGGGATCACTTAGAAATTCCTCCAGCATAGGAGTACCATAGTCCTTCCTCCCTTCACCATGGAGAGAGGGTTCAATTTATAAGGTTGAAGGGATAGAGTAGGTTTAGGACTATGAGGATGGTTCTAAGGGATTCTCCCATTAGGTTAGGGAACCAAATGATACCTCACCTAGAAGCTAGGGATTCTCCTCCACCTCATCCATCGTTGAGAAGGGCCTCGAAACTTCTCTTTTTTCCCTATAAACATCACTCACACACCTTGTTGTAGGAGACAGAGTGCCAGAGAGGATTGATGCACCTTGCAAGAGGGGAAAGAGTGCCATCATGGGGATGGCACACCTTTCCTTAGGAGAAAGAGCGCCAACCATCCTAGAGGAGGAAAAAATCTAGGAACAACTTCAAACTCAATAAAATTTAGCTAGGGAAACTTTAGGGATTAGGCACAAGGTTGACACATGGATCAAGATGATAATATTTCGGTGTAACACTTGTTCTCGTATTGATCACTTTACAAAGAAAAAAAAAAGGACACTTTAATGAGGGATAATTAAATCTTTCTCTAATGGATTTATTTTGGGAAATCACCATATTTTACCCCTTCAGGAAGGAACGATCAATATTTCTTCAATGATCCATTATCTTAAAACAACAATAGAGTGCACCTTCAAGAAGAAACTATTGCGTCTTCTCTGATGGATATCATTACATCTTCTTTTGGGGCAGGGAAAGTAGATCGTTAGGAGAAATAACTACCACTCTTTCCCCAAAGAGGCCTATATTGAAGTTATGGAAATGTAGTGGAACATGTAGTTGTTCGACAAAGGGGAAATATTAGAAAGAGCATCTTCCCCTTCCATATAATAGACCTTGTTTGAATCGAGGAAAAAGGGGGCCAGTTAGAGAAAGAGCGTTCATCCTTTCTTGATCCCTTCCAGGAGAATACATAAATAATAGATATAAATAAATTGATAGATAGAGATGTTACTAACTTGTATTACCATTATAAATGTTACTAAACTTTCTATTTTGAGTGGCCCTTTTAAGAAGGAATGGTCGATCCTTCTTTGAAGAGACCTATATTGGGGTTGTGGACCGCACGTGACTTGTGTGATTAGGAATTAACCACTCCTTATATGAAATAAAAAATTTAATAAACATCCAATTGGTACCCTTTGAGGAAGTATTATTCACTCATTCTCATATTGATCACTTTCCAAAGAACAAAACAAAGGACACTTTGACAAGGGAGAGTTAACTCTTCATCTAATGGATTTTTTTGGGAAATCATCATATTTGACCCCTTCAGGAAGGAGAAATCACTCTTTCTTCAATGATCCATTATCATAAAACAAAAATAGAGTACACCTTCAAGAAGGAATTGTTACATCTTCTATAATGGATATTTTCATAGAAAACTACCACATTTGATCTATTTTCGTAAGGACTAGTAAATCCTTATCTAATTGAACCTTTTTTAGTAAATGTCCTTATGGGACCCTTTAAGAGAGGATTCTTCACACATTCTCATATTGATCACTTCCCAAATAACAAAATAGGGGACATGCTGATGACAAATAGGTACTTCCTTATCTTATGGATCACTTTTGGGGAACCACCATATTCGACCCCCTTAGGAAGGAATGATCACTCTTTCTTCTATTGATACATGATCATAAATATTTTTTCAAATAAGGATTGGTCATTCCTCCAGGGTCTTATTGATTCTTCCCCGAGGAATATCTAAATGGAATCCTTTTAGGAAGGATTGATTTATCGTCATCGCATTGATTTCCTTCTAGTGGAAAACAACAAAGGACCTTTTGAGTGAGAGGTACTTGCTTATCTCATGGATCGCTTTTGAGGAACCACTGTAATGGACCCCTTTAGGAAGGAAATTTTTTTCCTTCTATGATAAATGCCTTCTTAAAAACAATAACATAGTACATCTTTAAGATGGACTCATTACTAGTTTTATGATGGTTCTCTCTATAGAGAGGCACCGAATGTAGCCTATTTCAGTAAGGATTGGTCATTCTTTATCTGATCACTTCTTTCCATTTTAGGAAAGATTTCTTTTTTCGTTCTCACATTGATTATTTCCTAGAGAATGAAAGAAGAGGAACCTCTGAGTAGTGAGAGGTACTTCCTTTTTTTATGGTCGCGACCTTTTGGGGAACCATCATATTGGATTCCTTTTGAACGGAATGGATGTTTCTTATATTTATATCCTCCTAAAGAACCATCACATGGGAAATAATAATGAATTAGAGGTTGTTTCTTTTTTATATAAATTCTTTTCCAATGGACCTTGGAAGAGGACATGTTTAAAAATGAGAAATATTTTTTTCTCTTATCGATCTTTTCATATAGATACACCACATGGGCATATTTGAGATTGGAACCCAATGGTAATGAAAAAGAACATTAAACTAAGAGACAATTTTAACACAAAAAATATTGATATTGGTAATATTTCGTGGAGAATATTAGTCTATTTTAAAATTAATTAATTAATTTTTTTGTTAAATTATATTTATTATACCTGCCGCAGGCAGTGTATATTGTAATCAGCTGCAAGTCAAACTCTTTTAACTTTGTATTAGTTGCTCTCTATCAAAAAAATTAAAATCTGTTTTGTAAAGTATAACTTAGGGATTTGTAAAATATTTTTTTTTTAATTTTGTTAAAAAACTATTTTGTAAATAGCTTATTGTTGGTGGATAGAAGATGATGTAAACTTTGGAATTTGGTATCTGGATTTGAGTTGACATGTGACAACAATGACATCATAATAATAAAATTAAAAAATAAAAATTATATCCCATTGATGAGACTTTGCTCATCCGTTCTTTAATGTGAGCTGAATTTATGGTATTGACCATGCAGGTGGTGTAAGATTGCTTCGAGTTTTCCAAGACATATGGACAGTGAGATCAAGAATTACTGGAATTGTTTCATCAAGAAGAATCTCATGAACTTGAAAAGCTGTAGACCTTCCCCATCCGGATCACGTGAGCATCCCAATCCAGTTTCTGTTGATCATGAAGCGCTTGGCTGCACCATCACCAAAACCATTCCTCCAGTCGTTGACATCAGCGACTCATTGAAAGGAAACATCATTGAAAATGATGGCCTAATGATCATTAACAAGAATGAGATCACGGGAGACTATTCTTGGCTAACATCTTCTGCTAATTACCATTCAAATACAACTGATTTTACTTATGTCTATCCAGTAACTTATAACACCCTGGAAGATGCGGGGAGCCTGCATGAGAAGACTTCCCAACAGTCATTTCTGCCACTTACTAATCCCAGCTACAATATCGATCAGTACTGTGACGTTCAGGCTGCTAATGAGAGCAAGGATCATGTAATTTTGAGCATGCCAACGTATAATGTCAATAATCCTTCAATACCGATAGAACTGTAGGATGGTGATCACAGGGATTTCTCAACAATATTTCCAAATGGAGAAGCTTTTATAAATGTGCAGAATACTGATCTACAGGATTAGGATCGGGATGGTGAGGGCTATCTTCCATTAGGAATTTTCCAAGATAAATACTCAGAAGAAATGAGCTTCCCTACATTGTTCTTTGGTGAGAAATGACCAGAAGACATGACAAACAACCTTTCATATCAAAAGATTGCAAAATGGGAAGTATTGCATAAAGAACATGATTTTGCTTATCATACAACAAATCTATTCTACAAAGCAGTGTGCATTATTGTTAAACAAGTATTTAATGGTATATGTGTTAGAATAAGAAAAGGAAAACTAAAAGGAAGGAATTTAATGACAAAAGATGTCAAGAAGAAACCAAACTTGGAAAATATTTTAAAATCAGACATCGGATACAGGGATCTAAAAGCAATTCGTACATCTCCAGACTATCTTGACCAATTACGTAAGAAGCTATATGCAATGATACGACAAGTAGGACCCCCTACTTTCTTCATATCTCTTAGCAGTGCAGAGAATCGTTGGGATCTATTAGTCAATGCATTAAAGGAAATAAGAAATCGGAGTAAGACAATTGTTGAAAATGAAATAGAAAACGATGAAATTGACTCATTGATAAGAAATGACCCAGTAACATGTGCTCGTTACTATAGAAATAGAATATGTGCTCTACGAATTTTGATACTTCATGACAACAAGTACTATGGAGATATCCAAGACTTCTTTTTTGTCATTGAATTTCAAAATAGAGGAAGCGAACATGACCATGCATTACTATGGGTAAAAGATGCACCAATATATGGAAAAAATGCCGATCAAGAAATTGAGGACTTCATTGATAAGTACTTGACTTGTGATTCAACATCAATTGTTGATTGCTTGAGGACATTGCATCATCATCATCATAAAAAATCATGTAGCAAGAGAAAGAAAATGCATTATTAGAGCCATTCTATTTTATTTTTAAATTTCTTCCATAGTAAAATTTTAGGAGCTAGTGTTAGCCATTTGGCTATTTTTAGATTATGTAATGGAGAGTCAAATTGCAGTAAGTGAACTATATAAAGCATGGCAGAGTAAATAGGAAATAGAAAAGGAACCCGTCATTTATACATGCAGGTAAAGAAACAGGTTCGTGCTATATATAAGGGACAATTGTCTGCATTTGCAAAAAAAAGGGTTAAAACAGTAAAATAATTGGTCAAGATGCTACAGAATGATTGAAAGGATGGCGATAATTTCACCAAAGCTTGAATAAAGATATAAAGGAACGACCAAATCGGGAAAGAACACTTTAAAATGAGTTGAGATTGATGCAGGATTCAACAAAAACAAACACTACATAGCCTGGACAAAAATGGTGTAATGCTGGAACAAATTTCAGGAATTTAACGCGTCAAGAAGAAAACAGACATACTAGAGCCAGAAACCTTACCGAATATACACTGCAACCCTGTAAGGAAATTGATCGCCAAGCTCAGCATTCTCTCCAACTGAAAATGCAAGAAAAAATCAGCTCACCAACTAGGGATCTCAATTAATATATACCAGTGTCGGGTAAAGGCAGTGGCCACGGCATACTATTGGTTTCTGTCAGAGACTTTTTCCACTCCTGAAAGCTAAATACTCCAAGGAAAAAAGAGTATGTACATGCAAAGCAAAGAAAAGCATTTTTTCCCTCTTGTACATGGAATACCAACATAAATGTAAATACATAATGAAACTGATTTTTTTTTTCCTTTTGTACATGGAAGACCAACATAAATGTAAATACAATATGAAATTGAAAATTGATAGCATAGATGGCAACAATGTTCTTTACCCGTTATCATAATTATCCGTAAAATCCATCAAACGTAACCTAAAGAAAATAGTAAGGGTAATTAGAGAAAAAATGTGAGATTACCTATTTCACAATGAATGGACGGATGAGGCAAATCATACATCCTCGAGAATTTCAGAGATGTGAGCAATAGGTGCAAATCCAAGAAACAACTATGGAAGTTTAGGGTCCACCTGCTTTAGACTTGATAATTCTTCGGTGCCCACAAAATGGCATTACAGAAATAAAATTCTATAGTAGGAGTTCACAATCTTTCCTTACTCCTCTTTCCCAAGTGGCAATGGAAATCATGTTAGGGAAAACTTCATTTCCCTTGCGTAACCTGCAAGGTCATATTTAAAAGACTACTTGTAGCTTCAATCCTTGACAAAAACAAACAATAGCTACTATTAAACAATGACCTGCAAACATATTCTGCATGGTCCAAATCCGTTGCGATGGTCACGATGTCAAATTCCTTTCCGAAAAGAGGAGTGGGCAGAGGTCATTTAATTGACAGAAATGGACAATCAAGCAAAAACAATTCCCATAGAGAATGTGGCCTCTATAAAAGCATCCACCGTTGCATGGCACACTGTTGTACAAATGACGACATTGTTGATATATCGTACAACCTCAGCCTCAGCCGCAGCCGTTGTTAAAGTGGGAATGCATGCAAATTGCAATATTGCACCTCAAACAATCAATGACGAGGTCGAGGTCAAGGTCTAGGCCTAAGATGTAGAGACATCCACTGGGCAATGTGTTGCATGAAATAAGTTTGACACATGCCAGCATACATGCACGCATTTCTGAAAAGTGGTCGTCTTCTTCTAACTTTTCATTGTAAGATTGTTTTTTCTTCCGAAACCCTCCCCCCAACATATATATATTCTCTAAACGTCTTATGGGGAGATATCATTCAATCCTTGATTGATTCAACTTGGGTTTCGCATTGGGATATGCTTAGGATTATTCCTTGTGAAGAACCAAGTTTAAAACCCTAATAATGAATATTTGGTTTGAAAACCAATATGCATCGTTGTGGTTTGGAATATATCGACCCTCGTGATATTGAATCATCTTTATTTGTGGTTTTCTCAATATAAATCTTCTATGTAAAAGATTCTAATCCATTTAGATTTGCACACAAACATTGCATTGAACGTTTACTACTTGGATCTTGCCATCACATAAATATCAACATTGGCATACGTTGAACTATCAACCAATAAACCAATCGAACTATTCATATAAAGTTGTTGCTTTTTTGTTACTTGAAGCAATTCAATGCACAAATATTCGGATATTTAATAATGCAAATACTATATGCTACTAGGTAGAGCCTAATTGCTTCATTGCACAAATATTCAATATTTAATGATGCAAATACTATATGCTACTAGGTAAAGCCTCAACCAATCATGTTTTTGGTTACTCGGCAACAATTTTATATACAAATATTTGGTTGACTCCATATACAAATATTAACTTACCTTGTCAACTCACAACTTTTTTGGCAAGTATTCGTAGCCCCGCAGCACTTGTTTTACATAGTTCTATTTGCATCTCCATATGGTGATCAAAACACAAGGTACACCCTCATAGTTGTCGTCACACTCTCTATGTCATGCCATCACTATGATTTAGCTATAACTATTTGATTACTATGATTACCATTACTCTTATGATTAACTGATACAATGGTCATATGTATTATGGCCATATCATATATTTTGACTGATTATTGGTACTTCTATTAGATGAAATCCCTAATACAGAAGCAAACTCGACCTATACTATACTATAGACAGTATGCACTTAATGGGCTTCGTTCCTTTACAAAGTATTTAATTGTATTTGGAAAATATTCTTTATTTTTTCAATAGATAGGTGATTTAATTCTTATTTAGTTTTCCTTAGCATAGAAGATGTTCTTATTTCATTTTTGAGAGATTTATTTTATTTTATGATAGTTATTAGTGAAAACCAATGGATTTAAATAAAATTCATAGGAATTTCCCTTCACATCTAATGTATATAGGTTTTAAGAAACATCATGGCTTGAAGGGCTATATTGCATCTCCATGTTTTAATTTGTTGTAGTTATTTTATGATTTTGGTTGAGTGGTCACAATGAAGGTTATTTATTCTACCTATTTCAATTAAGCCATAAATATGTGTTTACATGTATGCTACACCCTTCTCCAAGTTTATGTGGATGTATCCATATTTAATATGCAATAAATTGGGTCTTTGTTCTTGAATAAGGATGCTTAGCACACATTTTACATATTTTCCAATTATCTTTGTTTCGTCAAAACATTGAGAAATCAATTCGATGGCTTATAAGTAATGAAATCGATTTGATGGCTAAGTAAGTTTTTTGGCAAAATAATTTTCCTTTTTGTTACAAATTTGTGACAAAGTACCATATTTCTATAGCTTATATAGCAATACGTGTTACCAACAACGGTGACATTGCCACCTCATGGCTCTTGTTATTATTTTAAAATTAGTATTTTTTTTAGGAGTATAATCTTGAAGGACCTACGATCATGAGGATTGAACCTCCAGTCTCAATATCTAAAGTCTTTTAAATCATGAGAATTGAACCTCCAACCTTAATATCTATAATCTTTTAATTGAGAGTTTAAATCAACTAAGCTACCCTATGTGTTTAACAATTTTAATAATATTACAAAATTTATTTAATTTTTTTTTAAATTTTTTTATGTAGATAAATGTAAGCAAAATATTTAATTAATAATTCCTATTTTACACAATATCATTAATATAAATAAAATGAATGTTGTATTTTTTAGAATAATTATAAACAACATTATCTCATATTTATATAAATGGTAAAAAATTAAAGTAAAAACTTATAATAAAAAATAAATAAAAATAATGAAGAATATCCACTAATATACGATTGTGGAGATGGATGTCCATCCCACATCAAATGTGAAGAGAATAAACTATCCATGTAAGTACATAGTAATATTCAAATTCATATTAAGTTAATAAGGGCTATACAACTTTAATATTTAATTACAAGGAAGGCCATCATAATGTAATGATGCACACAATTAGGTTTAAACTATATTAGCGACAAAGTTAAAGAATGTTAATGTCAAAAACATTGATACAAAATGATCAACATTTTTACAATATTTCATACAAAAGTTGAAGACTTAATGTTACTTATATTCAAGATTCATATATTATCAATATAAATTACTTGCAAATAAAACTAATAATTTCAATTAAAATGGCATATTACTTATTAATTGTAATTAAAAAAACTAATCAAATGGAATTTATTCTTAAAAAAATCCATTGATTAACTCACTTATTGAAATAAAAACTAAACGCTATAACCATGTGCAACACACTTTTTAAACTTATCATTCAAAATCTAAACTTAAAATTAAATTAAAAAATTAAGACACCTTAAAAAGTGATTTTGCTAATATAAAACTAAGTACTGTTTGGCGATTAGGTCTAGATTAAGTGATTGCGAGAACTCTTATCCTTCTCACTCAGGATCAATAAACGCAA